>JBBJLR010062724.1:0-11292 GCA_037577145.1 Brachypetersius gabonensis
ACACACACACACACACACACACACACACACACACACACACACACACACACACACAAACACACAAACACACACACAAAGAAAATTAAAACAAAAAAAGGAATTGATAATAAAGCTCACACAAAATCAATAAGAACCAATTGTTAAACTAAACAGGCATTTTTCTTTTATTTATCTTAAATACTGTATGGTGTTGAAACCTTCAGTTCTCAGTGTTTAAGGACTGCTTTAATTCAGTCTGTAAAAGTTAAACATACATAATATGATTATTATTATTGTTATTACTGTGTTATTACATTATAAAAGCACGGATTCAAAAATCCAATAAAAAGCTCAATAAACTAATTAATGTCCTTACAGACTCATGGATGGGGATGAGGCCTTTCCTATGGAGTTTTGAGCTTTGCCCCTACGGATAATTAATAAAATGGGTCCAAAATGTGTTTTTGTTATATAATAAGCTTTTAAAAAATCTGGTGCATATTTTTTATCTACAGTGGGGTGGAGGTGTTCTAAATAGTTTTTGTCGACAAGGGAAGGGTGGTTTTGTCGAGGGGTGAACGTCAATTTTTTTTGTGTACCAAAGAAGTGGGGATGAATGACCTAAGGGTGTAATTTTTTATGTGATCCTGGATGCGGGGGGTGAAAGGAATGAGACATTATTTTGGTTGAATGTTCTTGCAATTTTGACAATTTCTGGAGGCATAGCCCCCCCCCCCCCCCAAGACAGCTCTAGCAACCAAAGTAGCACCCTCAGTAATTTTCATCATTCTCATCATCATCAGTCTGGACACTATCATAAAGTAAATACTCTGTATAACCCTAATAACAATCAAAGCTGCCTGTTTATTTGAACAACTTTCTAATCTTTACAGGAATTTTACATTTAAAATCTGCACGATTTTTACAGGAAAAACCAAAAAAAATAAGTAGAGGTAAGCTTTTGTAAAAGTTTCATTCACTTTATTACAAAATATACTCACAGATACTGTAAGAAAAATAATAATGGCTGCATTTGGACACAGGAGAGATCATCAATAAATAAATAACTTCCACGGGTTGAGTGTCAGCGTTCTTCAGAACCGCTAACATCTTCACTGGTGCCCTGGAGGCACTAGGTCTAAACACACACACACACACACACACATACACACACATACGCACACACACACACACACACACACACACACACACACACACACACGCACATACACACAAAGACACTCCTAGAATGCAAAAGTTAAGCTTTTGTCCAGTCCACCACAACTGGGCAGACTCCACATCCATGTGACCCCCCTCATCGTTTCAAGCCTGGGATATCCTGACTAGCTCGTCCGGTTTCATGCTCTAAGCAGCTCTGGTAACTGTCTGAGAAGCTGAAGATCAAATGGTCGCTTCATAATCCCAAATGGTGCACGAGCTATGCTAATGGGCACTGCCATTGCAAACAAGGTGCTATTTTAGCATTGTGCCTTCTTTGGCGTTGGAAAAGGCTTATAGGCTGCAGGACTGGACAGGTGGGTTGAGGGTTCACCCTCTTTGAAGCCCGCCAAACGTCCTTCCAGCAGTGTCCAGGCCATCCCCCAGGCCTCCCACAGTTCCACGCTCCTGCCTGGGGCAGAGCAGGCAAGGAGCACATAGCAGTTTCAAGACTTTGTGATGAAGTTAGCCCCGCTCGGTCATGCAGGAAGGTAAGTATCCAGCTTTCAGCTTGTTTCTTCTCTGTCCACACGTGCTCCATGTTCTCCTCGCCAGCAAAGATGGCTGTCACCTGCAACAGAGAGCAAGAGCAACGTCAGGATACGAATCCAGAAGCATCCCAGATGGTCCTGAAATATAACAGGTCTGCTCCACATGTTCCTTCTGCTTTTTACTAATGTGGGACAAGGTAGACCCTAACACACTTCAGATCCTAGATGCTCCTGAGGTAGAGGAGCTTCCAAGTTGGCTTCATTGAAGTTGCTATGAATCTGATGGCAACTCGCTAGACGTTGTTTCTGGTCATGCCACATAAGTATGACTTTTTAATTATTTCATTATATTATATATTATAATATTATTATATATTATAATATTATATGATATAAATTGAAATAACACAATATATGGAACACACATGCTGCATCTGAAATATATATTTCATGTGTATTCCATGTATTGTGTGTATTGAATAATGAAAATAATATACCAATAAATATTAAAAGTTTTCAGATATGTTCAGCTCAAACATATTTTTAATTCCGCGGTCCAGGTGTTGGGGTAACGCTGGAGATACAGTAGATTTAACAACATTTATCAAGCCATAATTCCTCCTTCTTTCACACAGAGGGCAGCTTAGTGGTTTGGGAGTTTGCCCTGCGATCAGGAAGTCGTAGGTTTGAATCCCAAAACCGTCCTCACCGTCCTGGCTGCCCGCTGCTTCACTCGGTGAATGGTTTAAACGCAGAGAAATAATTTATGCTGTTCAGATTTTAGTGTGTTCACATATGACAAAATGCTCACTTAATTCACACCAGTCCCTCTTAACTATCACTAAGCATCAGAAAAACCTCTGTAGAGAAGTCGTTGTCGCTTCATTCTGGATTTTAGAGATGTTTTCTAAGAAAAAATGCAATGTCTGTCATTCTATTTCTTTTTATCTGTGCTTTACAGAATGCTAGCTTAGATAGCCCAGCTGCTTGGAGTGTTGCATCTCAGCAGGAGCTTCAACCAGCCAGATATTATACAATCACCAAATGGATCTCAGGTTTTGGGGAAAAAACTGACATGATCACATTATCCTTTGCTGTTCTCCACTCTCACATCTACAGAAATGGTATTTGACAAAACCATCATTTGAAGGACCTTTAAGTATCTTTATTTTTTTTTTAGTGTAACTGAAATACAGGACGCCTGGTAACCTTATGCTGTGTGTATAAAGGGCTTGGATTGAAGTTAACCTGTGGAATATTCTAGGCACTTTGAACTGGGGGTTGAATATATAGAACAGTATGAATTTGAGAAGTACAGCCTGTAATAGTGTGAATCAGAGAACACACAATGACACACACGCCACTGTTCAGGTTAGCTGATGTTTTTTCTGAAAAAGTTTGTTGAATTAATGCTGGTTGATCTGGTTCTTCAGTTCTTTCCCTCTAAAAAACTCCAGCAGAATCTGCACCTGTGTGTGATTATTTGGAGTCTCTAACGTTCACCTTCCTTCACACTGGTTTATCTGTTTAGTGGATCAATTTAAGACATAATAGCACCCAGTATTTGCCAACACACCTGCATGTGATAATCTCTAGAATGTTCTTCTCTATTTATATTGTGTAATCGGGTTTGTTAGCTCTTATTCTGGAACAGAATAACATCCAAATTGCATTAAACCAACTCAACAAAAAAAACAAAAAACAAACTCAAACGTTGAGCTGGTATTCATGTGTGACTGCTGGGAGTCTTTGCAATGTTCTCCTCTATGGTTCATCAGATTTGTGGAACAGCATAACGTTAAAAAGCACACTGGCCCAAAGTTCTTCAACAAATTTTAGATAGGTGTTCTGTACCTGCATCTGATTGTTTGTAGTCTCTAGAATGTTCTTCTCGCTGGTTAATATGGTTTGGGTTAATCTTATTTTGGGACAAAATAAAGTCCTTAGTGCACTCAAAGAAAAACATAAACTTTGTGTTGGTACCCATGTGTGACTGCTTGGAGTCTTTACAATGTTCTCCTGCCTGGTTTATCATAAACTAACTGACCAAACATTCTCCAACAAACCTAAATTTAGGACTGGTGTTCTTCGCCTTTATGTGATTGCTCTACCATATTCTCTTCCTTTCTCGCTGTTTCATCTGGCTCGGCATAAAGCAATGCACACTCACCCAGCATTCTCCAAGGAACATCAACAAGCTCAAATGTTGGGTTGGTGTATCTGGTTTATGCATTTCTGTCAGAAGAATTGTGGTGTTTGGTGGAGACTGTGGGGTCAGTGACCTTCCACGGTGTGTAACACTGGAGATCAACCCTACCTTCTGTCTCTCCCAGTCCTCAATCAGTGTGAGGCAGACATGGACCAGGCTCCCTCCATCCTCCACACGGAAAAGGCGTAGCTGAGGCGCTCGTGCGCCACGTAGCTGCAGCTGGCAGATTTGGAGTCCAGCTCGTCGCTCTGCAGCACCTGGCAGAGGAAGTCGATGTAGCGTGCAGCCAGTTTAAGGGTCTGGATCTTGCTGAGTTTGTCTGAGGGCAAAGTGGGGATGATCTTGCGCAGCGCAGCAAATGCTTCATTTAGGGACTGTGTCCTCTGGCGCTCCCGTACGTTCGCCATCACTCGCTGAGTCTGAAGCTCCTCAAGGGATGGGGGGCTTTCTTCTCCTTCTCCTTCTTCTCCTCCTCCTCCCCCACCCCTTTCTTGCCCACTCAGGCTTGCCCTCTTGCCTCTTGTGCCTGGGCTGTCCGAGTCCTCGCCACTCGTACGGCTCCAGAGCCTCTTCCTTGTGCTCCTCTTCGGCTTGACAGGCCGCTCGGGTTGCTGCTCTCCGTCACTGAGGCTCAGGCTGTCCCGTGGAGAGCCCCTGGGAGAGCAGGAGTCCTCCTCAGGCATATCTTGCTTGCAAGGAAGGAAAACAAGAAACAACAAACAACAAAAAAACAAACAAACCCAGAGTTTAAAAAAAATTACTTCCTCATTTGGGAGAGTCGTTCTGCTTTGTGCCTTTGAGAATGACAGCAAAAGTAAAAAAGGGGAAAACCAAGGATCCTCGCTGCCCAAAAAGTCTGCTCCCTACTCTAAAGTTGGGGAGTTCTTATAGCCTGCTGGAGTGGCTGAGCAGAAAGGGGTGATTGGCTGGGAATGTGAGGAGGGAGAGGAGGACTGGGAAGGGTGGGGGGGGGGGTGTCTTAAAGTCTTCCCCAGAACTCCTCCTTAAACTCCACTGACAGCTCTCATCTTACGAGACACACACTCTGTATTCGAGCGCAACAAGAGTCGTCGGAGTGTTAGTAACTGTGGGATGTGTGGCTGATTCATGATTAGTCATTTTTTGGGTGTTTATTTATTAGATTTCCCGCAAAAATTATTCCTGCATTCCAGAAGGTCTTTTACAAAAAAAACTTCCACATATTCAGGATTCAAACACAACAGTACAAAACTTTAGAATCAATGTTTAAAAGGTCACCACTGGAAAGTTCAGAAATACTGCTTATAATTTAAGAATAATTATATACAAGTTTAGAAATACTGTTCAAAGGTTTAGAATCAACACAGAACATGTCAGAAACACTGTTCAAATGTTTAAAAACATCTTTTAAAATTTTAGAAACACTGTTCAAATGTTCCTCATCATTTAGTAGTGAATTGTTTCTCCAGTAGGGGTCATGATTTTCTTTTTTTCTCCTCTTAAACAAGCCAGTTGGTTCATTAAACCGGCATTTATATTTTTCATTTATTGTAATATTTTAGCAGACTGTTTCTGAATAATGTAATGTTTTCAAATGTACTTATCATAATGAAGGTCACTGGAGAGGCAGCGCTCGCAGTGTGAAAGTCAGGAACTCCTCTGCGTGCTTGTAAACTTTTCTCAGTGCCAGTGAGCTCTGTGTTTTAGCAAAACTGCTACAGATGCTGTCAGATTGCTTAATCTGAAAGTTTCTCCTGCTCTGCATAAAGACAATGTAAGTGATGAACAGCCTCCATCAGTCTCGACTCATTTCACAAGGGTCACACTTTATGAGCTGCAAAGCACTCTGGGTCAGTTCTGTACATGCTAAACTCCACGTATGATGCAGGGTTGATTTCCTCGTCTGTGACTGAAAACGAGAGGTTTTTTGACTCCAACCGAGGTTGCGATGATGATTCATGTGGTGACTCAAGAGTCAGGAGAAGTTCAGGAGCCAAATATTTCACAGCCGCTCCCTTAGCTCCGCCGCACAGCCAGATCTACTGCAACACTGGAGCCAGAGCCTATCAATGAGGGCTCCAGGATTTGTTTTATTATGTATCAGCTGAGCTGTGGAAAGAGCTGTTTCTCCACTGACCGATTCACAAATAAGGGGGAGGGTTGGTGGGTGGTATAATGGGCCATTTCAGTTGATCTGCATTTGTACATTTTATGCCATTGACATAAATATATATATATATATATTCCTTTACAGGACCCTCTAAACACCACCAATTTGTGAGTTATTTTGGTGACGAAGACTTGTCATCTGCTAGCTCCGGGGACAGTCAGGAGGCAGAGCATGTGCTCAAAGATCAGGATGACATTCCATTACTGTAAAAACATTTACCCTTCTCCAGGAGCACTCTCAGTTTCTTCCTATAGGCTGGGTGACATCTGTCCAGATGTGGCTGGCACCTTTTTGCATCCTATACATAACAGGCCTACACAGGCCTGCAGAGCCAGTTAGCTTCAGAACAGTGGTGCAGGCAAGTTCAGAGCATACTGATAAAGGCAGTCGTGAAAAAGGGCGGAGAAGATTGGAGTATGGATAAATAAAGACCTGTCGGGGTTGGAGGGATGAATGCTTTTGGGGTGGAGGGTCTTCACTTGGTTCATCACGCCTGGTGTATCATATCACTAATGTAATCAAGGAAGGATGGCAGGCTGTGTTTAATTACTGAAATAAATCCAAGTGCTTTCAAAAAAGGCAAGAATGGTGTTTGAAAAGTAACATAAATAGCAGCGCTAATGGATGGAAAGGCAATAGATGTCTTATGGGTGAATCTCAGCATTCAGTTTATTACTTGTTCATTCATTTTCTTCTGCTTATCCAGGATTGGGCTGTGGAGGTAGCTCACTGAGAAAGGCAGCCTAGATGTTCCTTATCCTGGACATGGCTGGAGATCCCCCAGGAGGAGCTGGTGGACATGATCACAGGACCCCAGGAGGAGCTTTTAGACATGGCTGGAGATCCCCCAGCTCCTCCTGGGGTTCCGTGACCATGTCCACCAGCTCCTCCTGGGGGATCCCCAGCCATGTCCAAAAGTTCCTCCTGGGGGTCTAGTGACCATGTCCCAGTTGGTGTGTTTTGGACAGGGAGGCACCCATCCTCACCTTAACTGCCGTCTTTCAAGGTTAATGACATTGTTAATTGTTTTCCAAAGAACACCTCTGCTGGCTGGCACAGCCAACATTAGTATTTGATTTTACTGATGCTCTCATGGGTGCAATCAAATTCTCACTGTAATCTTTCAACATTAATACTTGACCTCTCTTGTGTTTGTGAGCAATTCATCACAGCAATGTTTTTTCCTGAAAAGTCAAGGCTGCTGCTGGAACAAAGTGGGATGACACCCTTGATTGCAGAAGGAAACCTGGTTGAACAGGTATCTCCAAACCTTTGGACATATAATGTCCTGTACTCACTGCTACTTCTGAGCAATTCATTTTCCCTTTTCGGATTAATACATTTGTCTCAGTTATATTGCATCACAGAGATATGTTTATATTTATATATTTTTTAAATGTATGTTTACATTGTCTGAAACTGTATGAACTTTGCTACTGCCCTTATTTGCTGCAGGAACGCTTGACTGGGCAAACAACTCCAGTCTGCAGGAGCTTAGGTCTCCAAGAGGAAGACAAGAACACAAGGTTAAAATAGATATATTATTTAAATATGCAATATTTCAGACATCTATTTGGAAAGTGATCTGTAAAACCAAATAGCACTCTAAACTCCCAGCGTGTGTGTGTGTGTGTGTGTGTGTGTGTGTGTGTGTGTGTGTGTGTGTGTGTGTGTGTGTGTGTGTGTGTGTGCTGTCAGTTGGGGTCACTTAAAGTGCTGCAGCTGTGCATGTAGATGAATGCAGTACTGGAGAAGGGGGTGTGACAGACAGGGGAGGGGCTCCTTGGCCAGGGCCAAAAACAACAAGCGCAGGACGGATTCTCCTGCTGAACTTCAGCCATGGCGTCCACCCACAAATACTCCTAACACCGAGTCTGCAGCTGGGAGAAACACACAAGAAGAGAGCGAGAGATTTTCTCTATGTGGACTCATCTTGAAAGTAATAGTTTGACCAAAAACCAAACTTTCACAATTTTCCACTTACCCCCAAAGTGGGTGTTTAGCACTGGAGCTAACTAACAAGTAATGGAAGCTCTTTCCCCACCACGTAGTAGGCCCAAATCTTTACACACACATATTCCATAAGAACAGCTTATGTGGCTTCTACTACTAATTTCACTGTTCTTCAAAAGCATGGACAAGAGCACTAACATGATTCAAGCTCTGCTAACACTCAGACTGGGTCAGAAACCACACAAGCCAGTCTTTTAAAAAGATACATTTTAACACATCTTTGTTATTCTCTTTCCTACTTAAACCATCCCAACCTCTCTAACCTCAGAAGATTTGATCAATTTCTATGAGGGGAAAGTTAAAACAGTTCATTTTGCATTTCCCCTTGACTCCATTGTTTCCACTCTCAAATGTTTTTTTACCTCTTTCTACAGATGACATTCTACATCCAGTATTTCTGCCTGCATGCCTGCTGGTCAACGCCCCATCCACAGTGCTTCAGACTGTCATTAGAGATCTGCTTCCCTTCATCACAGCCTTAACATAAAGTAACCCCCATAACTTCAGATAATGTAGTTCCTGATCACCAGAGTGGTACCCATCCTGAAGACATTCGCTCTAGAAACTTCAGATGTCAGCAGATACTGATGCTGACTGTTCTTTTTATTCAGATCCAGTTGTTTTACCATCAAACTTTCCATTCCAATTCCACCAGTTACTGAGAAGATCTGTGCTGCAAGACCAGAGGATCTTCTTTCTAACCCCCAAACATAGCACATGATCCTCATCCAACATGAAAGTGCTTGGTTTTGTGGAGCTATAGTAGCTTCTCACAAGCTTCAGTGCTTTCTTCTCTTTGCTTCTTATGTCAAATTATTGGCAAAACTGAGACATTATATCCCTTTAAAGAGTCCCTGCTGCACAATCGAATATTTTCTGGTGTAGTGTTGGAGGACCAGCCATTATTCTCTACACACATAACAAACCTGATGGTCATGTGGGTTTTTCTTCAACATCATATATTGATCATCCATTGATTTTTCACAAGCTTCCCAGGTATTTCTTTAGTTCTTTGTCATATGGATAATAGATTTCTACAACTTACCCATGGCCTGCCACTTGTCTTCAGTCTTCCAAAGTTCACCAGCCCCTTCTTGTCTGATGGCACTCTTTAAATCCCACACCACAACTCGAGTCAATCCATCCTCAAATGCAGCTTGGCTTGACCAGCCCTCCCTCTTGACGCATGGTAGACAAGCTTCAAGAATTAACTTCCCACTGTAGTCTGAACAACTCTCTGTGTAATTTTTTATCTTTGAATCTGGAATGTTGACCCCCATTTCTGGCAACGTCTTAACTCAAGGGTATCTTTGCACTCAGCTATTGCACTAGCTGAGGGATACGTTTCCAAGTAGACAAAAAGGCACTTTTATACAATGCTCTGGATAAGACAAGACTTTTCACTTTTGGCCACAATGGTATAAGCTTCTAATTCTCATCAGCAACATTAGCCTTGCAGCTCCAGTGCAAAACTAAGAAGGCAAACTTGTTTAATTCGGGGTTATGGGGTCAATCAAGCAAATACAATTCTTGATTGAGCTATTGTTTCAAGTCAAGGAACACGGTAAGAAATACAATAACTTCTTTTGTGGAGGTTCTTGTGAGCAGGTGATCTCCAAAAATGTGTGGGAGTGACAACGATATATCTGCCCTTGTCTGCAGCTGTGCGATTTTTCCACCGCGCTTACCGTCCAATCCACCTTCAGAGTCCATCTGCCCCTCGGGTAACTCCTGTCTGTCAGTGCACAATCACCGGCTCCACCACTGTGTTGCTTTTGGACTGAGGCTCAGGCAGCCACAGAGACGTTATTTATGCTCTGACAGAACAGCGCAGCGAAAACTAGAGTCCACCAAATGAACAAATCGAACAATGGGTCTGAACCTTTTTCTATTTTCTTCACAACACCAAAAACACGCACTGCAATGCAAATATTTACCAGATGCTATTATCCAAAGCGACTTCTATTCCCTAGCTACAGGGGACAGTCTCCCAGGAGCAACTTGGGGTTAAGAGTCTTGCTCAGGGACCTAGTGGCGCTATGCTGAAGGTAGTATTCAAACCCATGACCTCTTGGTCTGGAGGCAAGTATCATACCCACTGAGCTACCGTCACCCCCACGTAATAAAAAGTAAATACGACATTATCTCCAGAACTGCTGCTGTTACTTTTCAGATTATAACTGTGCAAACCTTTGTGTTCCTGGTGCATTGAGTAGACGAACAGTTCCGCAGACATTCGACAGATGCACCCATATATAAATTATTAAATTTAGACAGAACAGAATCTGTTTGATGCGTCTGTGAAATCAAATGCACCAACTAATTAATTTGTGCTGTTCCCTGGTATAATGAAAGCATGAGGGCTCTCCAGTGCTGTGTCCTTTTCTCTTTTCTCTCTATAGCTGCTCTTGTAATGTAATATGACGTTTTCAATCATAGAGTACTGATAAAATATAACTTGGCCTGTCTTTTCTAAGAATCATCTCGGCAAGTCTGGATTTCATCTTATCATGGATGGCAGGCCATCGCCTGAAGCTAAATCTAGAACTACTACATGCTGTATTCATTCCATGCTAGCCTTTGGTTGTTATATTGCTTTATAAGCCACAGCCTACTGTTAACAGAACTTCCTGGTGATAGAATATGGTGTTATGGTGATTTTGTATCACTTCTCATGGTGCCGAACACTCTTATCTATGGGCCTACAGTGTATTTCTGCTTTTTAATGCCAGAAAAATATCAAGCCACTAACTGTCTAGCTGCTTGTTTGTCAAACCTTAACAAAGTGAGTAAAGTTAAGGCTGCAAGAGGGAAAGACAGAGTGGAGGATAGATGCAGTGTGAGCCAGAGTGAGAGAGGCTGACAGCGTGCTATGTGCTGAGTAAAGAGGTGCAGAGAAAGCAGTGAGAACTTCACCACCCTTCCCAGCAGGCCACTGAAAGCAAAACCCCACCAGAGCCCCACCAGAGCCTTCTGAAGCCAAGCCTTTTCCACGGTTCCTGGAAACGGGGCTTTGAACCTCTAGCAGCTCCACAGTGTCTCTCTCACTCTGGAAGAGAGTGTTTCAGAGCCCTACGAGAGCAAGACAACAAGCAGACAAAGGGAATTTTAGTGGCTGCTACTGTACACCCGGAAAAATGATAGAAGGACCAGTGTTGGGATGGTGGTGGTCTAGTGGTAGGATACTTGCCTCCAGACCAAAAGGTCACAGGTTCGAATCCTACCTCCAGCAC
>JBBJLR010062735.1:0-11292 GCA_037577145.1 Brachypetersius gabonensis
CGCACACCACCAAACACGCACACCACCAAACACACACACAACCAACACACACACAACCAACACACACACAACCAACACACACACAACCAAACACACACACCACAAAACACGCACACCACCAAACACACACACAACCAACACACACACAACCAACACACACACGACCAAAACACACCACCAAACACACACCACAAACAAACACACACACCACCACCAAACACACCCACCACCAACAAACACACCACCAACAAACACACACACAGCACCAACACACACACCACCAACAAACACACCACCAAACAAACACACCATCAACACACACACCACCAACACACACACCACCAAACACACACACCACCAAACACACACACAATCAACAAATGCACACACAATCAACAAACGCACACGCAACCAACAAACACACACACAGCCAACAAACACACACACAGTCAACAAACACACACGCAGCCAACAAACACACACGCAACCAATGCTGTAGTGACCACTACAGCACTGTAACCATAATAACCACAGTCTGAGCTGCTTTACAACAAACATGACCTTCACTGTTCGCAGCTCTGCGCTTTTCTAAAAGACTACAAGGGTCCTCGATTTGGGATGGGCGGGGACCCGGACCCTGCGAGAAAATGCCAAGTGCGACATGGGACGAGAGCAGGGCTGTGATTGGCTGCAGGTGTGAAACGTGGGAAAGAGACTTACACACACACACACACACACACCATCCAGGCGGTCTGGTCTGCATTAAAGAGAAATGTGAGTCAGAGCGGGAACACCTAGCAAGATGGGAGAGGAGCCAAGCACACCAAAACACACACCAACAAAACACTGCAGGACCCGACACTTCTCTTTTACTGACCACACAAACATGAGGTGGACGGACGGACGGAAAATAAACGTTCAGAGCTGAAAAACATGTGGAAACAGGAACGTTATCGCTGTGTCCTCTGCAGGCTCCGCCCACAAACATGGTCTTCCGCAGCTACTCAAGATGCCCATCTTTGCAGGACGCTGATCAAATTTTTCATCAGTCTGAAGAGGAACCTCAGTTTAGGAGTGGAACAACTGTCCCTGACATTTCTGATACAGATTCGGCACCGATACCATGCCCTCAAATCTGATCCTTATACCAATCCGAGCTCATTTTTTTTCTCTCTCTTCAACTACTATGTTAAAATAAAATTTATCTGAATCTGAAACACTCCCTAGTGGGTGCTGTGTAAGTTATAAACTGTTTCTACAGCCATATATTCCCAGTGGGTCCTTTCTGGAGCTCTCCACACATGTCTTCAGTGTCTCTGTGTTAGATGTGTTCTACACTGTTTGTGCAGAACTTTGTATTTTAGTGCACTATGTAGGGAGCAGGGAGCTGTTTGGAACGCAGCACGACTGCTCGGCTGTGTTACTCATTTGTTCATCTATGTGTCTTTCTTTACGCTCCTCCCGAATTATAGACACACAAACTCCAAATTCTCCAAAACATCTCAATAAAATCCCTGCTGAACAACTCAACAGCATTTCATATGATGACTTTATTTTCTGACCAGATTATGGAGAGAAGATCAATAAGTGAATCTATGGAAAAGCATCAGTAGAAAAGCCAATGAGAATCAAAACAGAAGGAACTGGTATATAGTTGTTTCTGTCCAAATTAGGAACCAACTAAACACATCATGCCCTGCCTCCCACATGCTGTGCCTAGGCTCCACCCCTTGCCTAAACCACACATTGGTGAATTTCCAGCGGTGGACAACACGTCCAACGTGGACAATTTACGAGGGGTGAATACTAATTAAGGAGGGTGAATACAGCGTGTTGAATAAACCAAACATCACACTACATCCACTGAAAATGTCTCACTGCGATCGCGGTTGTCCCGTTTCCCGCCACACACACACACCGTGCAAACCTAATTAACTCATCCGTCATCAAAGAGCTTCTGAGCTTTAATGGAGATACAAACGGAGGAACTGAAAAAGCTTTGAGCCAAACGACTGACGCCCCGTCAGACGGACGCATCCGCGGCGTCCCGCTTGTTCAAAGTGTCCCACATTAAAGAGTGTCTCAGTGAAGCGTATCTGTCTGCAGCAGCTGGAACAAACCGGGACGCCTCAGAAAATCTGCAGAACCATCAAGAACAAACTCACCACACAACCAGACCTGCTTTTCCTGAGGAAAACACAGTGAAAACACAGACACAGGAACCCACAACTTACAAGAAATAAAGCAGGACCCATCAGGAATCAGAGAGAGAAAGAAAGAAACAAAGAAAGAGAACAAAAAGAATGAAAGGGAGAGAACGGAAGCAATGGAAGAAGGAAAGAAATTTTAAAAGAGAAAGCATTAAGACAAAAATAGAGAAAGGAAGAGAGAAAAGAAGGAAAAGAGAAACAAGAAAAGAAGAATGGCAAAAAAGTAAAATCAAGGATCAAGGAATGAAAGAAGCTGAAGGACAAAGAAAAAAGTAAAAAAGAAAATGAAAGCAAAGAAAAAAAGAGAAACGAACAAAACAAGAATAAGAAAGCAAGTAAAAAAGAAACTAAAAGAAATCAAATGAGGAAGAAAGAGAAAGTATACAAAAGAAAAAGAGAAAGAAATTTGGCTTGTTTGTCTCTACAGCTCACAGTAAGTCATACAGTGTCCTAAACCATGTCCACTAGTCTGATCCACCTTAATGAAAAGCTGGATGTGGTTTGAGGGTGAGATCTGGGTGACTATCAACATTAGGCTTTGAACTAAAGGAGCAGAATTTAGACTGATGGACTGACCTGGGGTCAGTGGAGGACTGTGGCGGTCTGACTTTTCAAATAATAAGATTATACAGTAATATGGTTTAGGATGGTTATGGAAATGTGGGTGTGTGTTTATTTAAAGCCATTTCAGTCGCAGTAAAGTCGATACTGAGCCTCTTCGGCAGCTCATTTCGTGTAACGCTGGGACATGAATTACAGCAATAAATCACTCCTCTAATAACAAGTCACTTTTAAAGCTTTCAGAGTGATGTAGTGGCAACAAACCAACAGGAGATCCGCCTCCTTTCTGTGCATGAAATCCACAGAAAACAACTTTAAATTTCATGAGCTCATGCTCCAGCATTAACAGGGTCACTTCACTTTTGCTGTTTCAGTATAAGTAAGAGAAATCCTACCAATTAAAAAAATGTATCTGCTGAAGTACGTGTTTAAGGTGTAAAGAGAGAGGGTTCAAAGCCGGGCCGGGTGTGAAACTCACAGAACTGTCCACAAGAAACGATGCCTGAGACGTTCTACCTGTCGTGTGTTACACACCAAGCACTTTTTGTTCAGTAGCTGAACAACTGTTTTGCCAAAAGTTACAATATTTATATATTAAGTTGGCCTCTAGGAGATGCATTGACCTAGCTTGTTACATTTTATTTGTGGAGTAGCGCCACCAAGTATAACATCAGCGTGGAAATCTAGTAATTCATTGGCCAATATTTTGTGATGTAATGGTTCAAACTTAACAAACTTTGACACGCTGCATAACTACCATTAAATCTTCCCTAAAATCTCCCTCACAGAACGTTTTTCTCTGCCTGAACTGTGAGAAACACTGTGATTGGTCAGAGACTCATTTGCATATTGCAGCTCTAATCTAGTTGGGTGAAGCTCAGATACCCAGATTAAAGGAAAATCCAGAATAAGGTCTTCTGTGTCCAGCCTGTTTCTTCTGAACAGAACTGAACTCAGTTTAACATCAATATGAGATTCTGAGCATTTTCTCCCACTTCTTAAATTCAGCTCCTGAGAAAGAAAAGGAAATTTCTTTTCTCTCACTACTCTGACCTTTATTCAGCTCAGATGTCAGATCTTCAGATCAATCAGAAGAACCAAAAGAAAACTTGTTTTTTCTTATAAATATGTCGGATGCATCTGGTGGTTTAGTGGCTAGGGAGTTCGCACTGAGACCAAAAGGTGGTGGGTTCGGATCTCTTGACTGCTAGTGACATCACTGAGGTACTCTTGAGCAAGGTACCGTCCCCCACATACTGCTCCCCGGCGCCCCTCGCTGGTGGCAGCCCCCTGCTTTACTTGGAGAATGTGTTAAATGGGATAAATGCAGAGAAAGAATTTCATACTGTTCACACTGTGTGCTGTGCTGTGTTCACCATAAGACTATAAGGGGCTGCATTACTTTACTTGAACACCATCTAAAATTTGTCTCGCAAAGTCAGACAGTTTTGACCCATAAGGCAGCAGAACAGCAGCAGAACTTTCTTTCCTAAGTTTGATTTTTTATTTTACCCCTTATTTTTCCTAAAGTCAAACTCAAAAGATAAGATATGATTATTTATTTCTGATCAAACAAAGAAAAGACAGCTGTGAGCAGAAGAATCTGGTGAGCTGTGTTACAGTAGGTGGTTAACTGAGTGTAGTATTGCGTTTGCTGGCGTGGGGAGGGGGGGGCAGCGGGGGGCTGTATAAGCCAGGCGGCTGTTTAAAGGGCCTCATGGCCAGCAGCCCGAGGTTCTTTCAAACAGTCCTGCTTTATATGACACAGCGCAGAACATCCTGCCTTCATAACTTTTAAATAAGCTCGGCTAAATTGAAATTCCTCCGCCAGACTGGACGGTTTGTTATGGTTTCGTTTGCAAACAGGAGATTACAAGTGACCCCCGCTTTTAATCAGAGCAAGGCTTCCCGTCTTTATCCCCTCAAAATTCACCCGCCGCTTTATTGCTCGGTTATAATGACACAGTGCCTCTATCCTCCAGGCTGGCTCGACTCCGAATGTTTATACGGGACGAGGGAGAGCCCTCGCCTCCGACAGCCGCTGTTCATGACCAATCAGCTCCCTCTGAACATCACTCTTCGTTAATCAAAGTTTGTGTCACCACGGCTACATCTCTGGAATATTCTGTTCCTCCGTCAGTATCAGGTCCCCCTAATTAGTCCACTCAAACCAAGATAAACATTACACAGGCCACACACTTCCCTCTCCACTAGCGTCACGATACGAACAGAAAACGTTAAAAGTGACGATCATGAAGCACCTGATCGAACAGTAACGCTCAGTGCAGGTGGGGTCAATGGAGGTGGAGTCAGTAGAGGTACAGTTACTACAGGTGATTAGTACAGGTGTGAGCAGTGCTGCTGAAGTGATTGCCTTTTATATTCATGTTTAATCTCTTCTCTTGAATGTATTATGTTTCTATTCTGCTACAGTTTTGTATTTTCTCATTGGTAAAGCAAGGACTGCAGTGCATGAAGTGAATATAAATAAACCTTTCTTACAGGTGAGTTCCTGACCCATTACAAAAAGTTTATTTTTGGTTTGTAAACACTGCTGTTAAATCTCCTCTCTCTCTCTCGCTCCCTGACCGAATACCTCAAACCTCCAACCTCCAACCGTTCATTTGGGCCCAAAGCTGAATTAAAGGCCAAACGGTCCTCTGTGGAGGGGAAGGTTCAACCGGACGAATAATTCAGAATTTGTTGCAGTGAATTAAATAAAGGGCTGAAGGTCATCTGATCACATTCTGAATTCCTGAGAAACCCGTTCTCCTGCGTCGAATTCCTCCGTCTCCGGAGCTGATGTATGGGCCGTGTTTGTCACGCAGGAGCAGCGCCGTGAATCAGCTGACCAAACATTTTCTTTGGAACGCGGCGTCACAGAAGAGACGGATCTTCAAACATGACTCAGGCAAAACCTCCCCCCCTCTTATCAAAGTGGGACATTCCTGATGACGGAACTGTCCCACTGTAAGACTCCTCTTACTGGAAATGTGAAAGGGGCAGAATTAACCAGAACAATGGGGTTTCTTTAGTCTTTGCGGAAATTTGAAAATAATGGTAAGAGCCCATCCGAGGACCGGCGCTAACCAAATATTATTCCTCAGCAGTGCAGTGGTACAGGAGTGGTCCGCTTTCATTAAAAAAGGAGTGTGTGTGTGCGCGTATGTGTGTGAGTGTGTGTGCAGGCAACGGATACCCTTTGTATTTGTAAACCCATGAAACACCTGTATGGTCAGTAACTGTCCAGTGCCACCCATTAACTGTCTGCCCCCAACCCTGACAGTCCGGGCCCCACCAACTAGCTACACACGCCCACAAGATGTGCAGCCCTGTCCACAAGTTTAAAAGCTCAGTGAAATAATGTTCATGAATGAAGCTGGGGCTCTAATGTGGCTCACAAACTACACTCTGCTCATGTTCTGCTCAATCTTCAAACTGTGTCCTAAACCACGTCCACAAGATCCACCTTCATGAAGACCTGGATATGGTTTAAGGGTTCAGAGAGGTTATGGGTGTTTGTTTACAGTAAAAGATTTCTGTGACTATCAACTTCTAGTGTTAGTGATGCTAGCCTCGTAACTCCAGTTCTGAACTAAAGAACAGACTCGACTAATCAAACACATCTGGGCTCAGTGGAACACTTTGTGACAACTGAAATCAGCGTATATAAACATTTATTCACACATTTTCCATAACGCAGCCTTAATGACACATGATGTTAGCTGACACAGCCCATTTTGTGTGTAGATTTATGTCATACATACAGAGCTTATATACAGTACTGTGAAAAAACTTTGATCCACCTTCTTACTTTACATTTTACTTTGAATCTCCTTGTTGGTACAAAAATACTATTTTATTCCTGATCTTCTGAGTAGATTAAATGAAAGAAATGGGAACAAGTGTTTTACTGACAGGCTGCAAAGTGCCTAAAGATACAAGGAGCTTAGATAAAGAAGCTCCAACCCCTCAGCATCATCTGCTCCTGGTTCTTCACTGGTTCAGGACTTCAGTTAGATGCTCTTTGTTCTGCATGAATGATTCATACGTAGGTCACTGTGTCTTACAAACAGAAACATTCCTCTGAAACTGGTCCGGTTCAGGGACTGGACTGGAAATGAGAGTGTTTGAAACTCCTTCAGGAAGCCTGGAGAACTGTTCCTCAAGAACACATTACAATACAAGAAAGTCTGGATCTCTGTAAGCAGAATATGAAGAACTAAGACTTTTGCAGAGCTGTACAGGTGTTATGCAGCCATATGAGTGATTGACCTTTTGAAGGTCACCCTCAGCTCTCAGTAAAGGTCACAAACACAAACACTGGCCGTGGTGGAGAGCAGGTTTTTGCATCTGCCTTGTGAACAGAGCTGCTCGTGTTCATTTTATCAGAAAGAAAATAAGCCGTAACATCGCCACTGTGACGCAAATTTCCAGCAGCAGCGTTCAGGCACCTGCTAAAGCCAGAGAACTTCCAGCCCAGCTCAGTATCAGAGCAGGAAATATCATTGTCCAGAGTAACTCCTCCTTATTGTTCCAGCTGAGCGGCCGGCGCTGACGTAATCTCCCTCTCATACACAAATCAGCGGAGGGCGGGTTCCCGCAGAAACGCTTCATCCAAATCCCGACCCGGATGGAATGCGGGCGGCACAGCGCCCCCCCTCAGCGCCCATTTACAACCGGGACGTCGCTGAAGAACCTTTATTAACACAATCAACATCCAACACACAGCAGAAACCACAGCCGACATACACACACACAATCACACACGTGCATGAACACGCATACAAACGCACACACAATCACGCACACACACACGCACGAGCAATCACACGTACAAACTCACGGACGCACACGCAGGCATGTGCAAGGACACACACAAAGTAACCGAAGGGAACTGAGAGCAGCTGAAAGGAGTTGGAGGAAAACGCTTTGTGACAGTCACCTTATCACTTAGACCTCGCTTTTATGCAAATTTGTCACAGATTTAACTTCTGCAAAGTCGTCCTTCTACAGAACCAATTTGAGAAGTCAGCATCCAACCATCATCAGTTCTTTGCCACCTTTTCATCACTTCTTAAATCTCCATCTCTCCCTGTTTTCCCAGCTCTCTCGTCAGAAGACTTTGCTGTGATGAGAAGACTGATGATATTAGTAAACCCTTCCTGCCAATCATCAAGCCGCCTTTCAGCCTGAGAGCAATCAATACTGCCCAGTTTCTTGGATTTTCACCTCTCTCTCTTGAGAATGTGTCATTGCCCCTGACGTCTAGCAACCCACCATGTCTCTGCTCGACCCTCCTGATGACGTCCTTGGATCTAACCCCGCATATCGCCTACACCATCAATGGCTCCTTCAGAATCGGCCCTATGCCATCTCCTTTCAAGTCTGCAGTGGTCACACCAATTCTGAAGAAACCCACGCTGGTACAGATATGAACTACAGACCAGGATCTCTTCTCTCCTTCCGCTCTTGGAACATGCTGTTTATAACCAACTCAACATCTTTTTTTCTCAAAACAGGCATCAGGACCCTCACCAGTCCTCTACTGAAACTGCACTACTAGCCACCTCCAAACTTCATGCAGGAAGATCAGCCAACCTGTCTTCTGCTCTGATTCTTCTTGACATTTCTGCAGTATTCAACATGGGTACCAGGTAGCAGGTCATGGCTCCCAGTCCTTGGACCACTTCTTTTTTCTCTATATGCTGATTCTCTTGGGGATGTAATAGTCTCACATGGCTTATCCTACCACTTTTATGCAGATGACACTCGAACTTATTCTCTCTTTCACCCTCAGTGATAATCAGGTCTCGACCTGCATTTCAGACTTTCTGGCTGACATCTCTTCTTGGATGGCAGCCCACCACCTCAAGCTGAATCCCAGCAAAACTGAGCTTTTCTGCATCAAAGGGAGTCCATCACCAAGCCACAACCTCACAATTTTTTGGAGAACTCTGTTGTTGTCCCTTCAAATATTGGTGTCATGCTAGATGAAGAACTGTCATACCCGTCGCACGTTGACCAGCTCTCTACTCTCTGAAGGTTAAGTCCAGTATAAGGTAACGAGATACTTCAGCTGATTCAGAATGCAGCTGCGAGGTTAGTCTTTAATGTTCCTAAATTCTCACACGATGCCTCCACTGCGGCACCTTCACTGTGGCCGCATTAAGTTCAAAACCTGAACACTAGCCTTCAAGGCCAAGGGCAGACTTGTACCTCCAAACTTACCAGCACTGATCAAGCAGCATGTCACTTCTCGTCCTCTCAGGGCTTCAAGCACTGCTCGTCTGGAACCTCCATTACTCAAAAGAAGAGTAAGACCTGCATCATTCTTGGCCCCCCAGTGATGAAACGAACTCCCCATTGCAATCAGAGCTCTGTTTTCTTTTGACAGGGATTATTAAGGTGTGTATTTTACCTGGTAGTGACCTGGTTAAAAGCAGGTGTTGATCTTAGTGTAGCTTTAAAGGTATAAAGAGCAGACGTAGGCGGCTTAAGCACTGATGTATGTCTCTCTGGATAAGAGCGTCTGTTAAATGCAGTAAACGTATACGTAAACACACATTCATGCGCACACACTCACACACACTAAAGCACACGCTCATGCACAAACACACTCGCACACACGCACCGTCACGTACACACACACACATTCACGCGCATACACACACACACACACGCACACATATCCACGCATGCACACAGTCATGTACATACATGTGCACACTCACATGCACGTACACATACATGCACATACACAGAATTAACATTAATGATGCTATTAGGTCAGCATGGATAATAGGGATGCAATGGAACTCATTAAAAACTGGACCGTTCGGTGCGCTGCACAGTCCGGTACGCCCTGGTGTACCATGGTATTTCGGTTTTGCTTTTTTTAATGATCACAAGGCTACTGAAAAGCAAAACGGCAATGTGCAAAAGCCCTCCACCGTGAGTAAATGTCCAATCACTGTTGTGGCTCCACCCACTCGCCCTCTCTCACACTGACATGACTGGAGCTGAGCTCACAGCTCGGCACACAGGCACGAAAAAACAAGAAAAACAAACAAGCATGGCCAGCACTAGTGGAACCGGCTTCATACAAATCTCCAGTATGGAATTTTTTTCGGGTTCGCTGCAGAATACCACGACCAGAGAGTCAAAACAGTCAATAGAAATGTCATTGTTTGTAATCATGTGTCCCATACAAGCATCTCAAGCGTAGTCATGCTGACATAAAGGTTCTCGAACGGAGGACTGACGAAAAGGTTACTGCAGGTAAACAAGTGTCTATCAAAAAAGCTTTTCAACATACATATCCTTCCACATCCGATAAACATAAGGGAACTTTCGTTGCTAAAGCTTTGTAACCCTTTTCTGTTGTCGAAGATGCGGAATTGCCACTTAATTAAAACCTCTCGACCCACGTTATATTGTGCCCTGCTGTACACATTTCTGTTATGCATCCCGACCTCTATGACAAAGTACGCAAAGCCATCGAAAACAATTTGGCTCAAGCACAGAGCCTCACACTGACCACGGATAGTTGGACCTCCCGAAAAACAGAGTTACTCGACTGTGACGGTCCACTATAGGTTGGACTGGAAGATGAAGAGCGCAGTACTGCAACTGCAGCGGCCCAATATGATCATACAGGTTTCCACAGACAACGCAGCAAATATTATGGAACAGATGGACTGGGACCAAATGCTACTTTGCTCACAATCAACGGGGTGTCCCACCTCCTTGGGAAACTTAGAAAAGTTGTCACATTTTTCCACAAAAGCACCACAGCCCTTTAGGTACTGACTGTAAAACAAGAGATGTTAATTCTTCCTAAGTACAAGTTAATTCATGATGTTACAACTCGGTGGAACACAGCACACGTCGTGTTCGCACAATATGTAGAACAGCAGCCTGCCATCTATTCTGCATTAACAATGGACAAAAACCTGAGGAGTCATGTGAACAAGGACATGGTATTGTTTAGTGACAATAAACAAAACATGGCAGAACAACTCATTGATCACTCTGTGATTAGTGTTAATAGACGATTGATCGCTGTGTGATCAGTGCTAATAGACGATTGATCGCTGTGTGATCAGTGTTAATAGATGATTGATCACTGTGTGATTAGTGCTAATAGACGACTGATCACTGTGTGATCAGTGTTAATAGATGATTGATCACTGTGATTAGTGCTAATAGACGATTGATCGCTGTGTGATCAGTGTTAATAGATGATTGATCACTGTGATTAGTGCTAATAGACGATTGATCACTGTGTGATCAGTGTTAATAGACGATTGATCACTGTGTGATTAGTGTTTAGATGATTGATCGCTGTGTGAGCAGTGCTGAAAGACGATTGATCGCTGTGTGATCAGTACTGATAGACGACTGGTCGCTGTGTGATCAGTACCGATAGACGATTGGTCGCCGTGTGATCAGTACCGATAGACGATTGGTCGCCGTGTGATCAGTACCGATAGACGATTGGTCGCTGTGTGATCAGTAC
>JBBJLR010062746.1:0-11292 GCA_037577145.1 Brachypetersius gabonensis
TGCAGGCATGGAGGGAGAGAAAGGGAGAGATACAGACACTGAAGGAGAGAAAGGGAGAGATGCAGGCACGGAGGGAGAGAAAGGGATTATATATATATATATATATATATATATATAGTAAACAGTGATACATTAAACATTATGATCTTCTGGACCTTTGCTTCTGGAACTTGTCTCTAACCAGACCTCTTTAAATTTTAGAGTGTTATTCTTTCTCATAGCTTTGGTCTCCCATTGTAAATCAATGAGTGATTGGCTGTGTCCTCTTCCAAATTATGTTGGTAATATACCTTTATCTCAATGTCGGTGGCAAACAGCTTGTACTGATGAAAGGAAGTCTCTTACATTCAATGAGGGATGGTGGTGGTGGCATAGTGGGTAGGATACTTGCCTCATGGGTTCGAATCCTACCTTAAGCACACCACCAATGGGTTCCTGAGCAAGACCCTTAACCCCAAATTGCTCCAGGGAGACTGTCCCCGGTAATTAGGGAATGGAAGTCCTGGCTGGGGATCTTGGCTGGGACAGTGCAGACCAGTCAATAGGTGTTGAAGGGTGAACTGTCAGAAAGAGCTAAGCTCATCAAGCCAAAAAGCTCCGTTGTGCCCCTGGATACTCGAGACATTGTGCTGAGAATAAGTTCCATTCACACTTTCCTGGTTATAGAAGAACCAGCATTCCAAAAAGTATACTCACTCTTGAAGTCTCCAAATCCGTCATCGTAGCTTTGCCAGGGCAGATCGAAATCTACAGAACCGTCTTTTCTGCGCTGAATGACTGTGAACGCTCCCTCTGTAGAGAGCGGAGGGGATCTTAAACATGTGCACACACATTATAGAATAACACATTTACAGCTTTTGGGATTGTAAACGTTTGTGTGTATTGCGTGTGTTCTAACCCTCAGTGAATTCACAATACACGAGGAAAGGTTTTGATTGGTTCGGCTTAATGGCGTACAGGCCGCTGGTGTTCTCCCCCATGCTGAAGACCTCACCACAGTCCTTCCGGAAATCTAGGATACAACCATTTTTAGTGTTCTGAAGTCAAAGACGTTCATAAGCATGGTTTAGAGAAGGATATCACTCGTACTCTCACCACTGGCGAAGCTTCCATCAGTGGAAAAGTTGGACAGGTAGTCCGACATGCTGTAGGTAAGGGTGTCCCATCTGAACTTGGTAGTAGTTTCTTGAGGACTGGTAAACTTGAGCTAGAAGGACACAGTTTACAGCTGTGACTGTCATTTACCCACCTACACATGCAGGTGGTCTGCAGAACAGAAAAGTTGTACCTTATTTTCCAAACTTTTGATCTTCTTTTGCTGGTGGCTGAGATGCTCGCTTTGTTCCTTCACTGCCTGCAGCAGGGCTGTGATGCTTCTCTCCTGGGTTTGGATCACTTCCTGGTTGAAACATTTTGGGTACTTGATGACAAATCTAAAGTACCAGTTAAAAGTTTGGACACACCTAGGATTTTTTTCTTTTTAATTAAATTTTTTTTTTTACTGTTTTCTACATTTGGAATCCTGGTGAAGACACCAAAATCAAGACAAACTATTCCGTTAAAGATTATCTTAAGAAGTTAGACTCTCTTTGCCTTGATGCAGCTTTGGCATCTTCTCAGGCACCTTAATGAAGAACTGCATACCTTTCCAACAGGATTGAAGAACACATACACATGGACAGTCCCTGTTGATTGCCATTTCACTTGATTACCATTTCACCTCCGGTTACACTTACCATTTACACTGAAATTTTAACAAGACCTCGTCCATTGTGCCCAGCCAGGTCCCCTCGAAGAAATCCCTGGCTTAAGTCTAAATCTTTTAGACTTACTTTATTAGTCTAAACGAAAACTACATCAACCTAGTTAAAAGGTTTGAAGCTATGTTCAAACATTATAAAGGGCTCCCCATTTACTGCGAAGTAGTAAAGCAGATATGACACACTTCCAGGCTGGTGAGGGCACATTAAAAGTAGTTTTGAAATGTGTCCTTAATTAGCAGTTAGCTCTGATAAGTAGTGTCTCTGTATCCCACAGCTGGGATCTGGATCAAACTGCAGCTGTTCCATGTGCAAACGATGCTAATGTACCTACTGGGAGCAACTTTTCGTGCTACTGGGTAGACGAAAGCTGGCATCCTAGCCTTGTTCTACTACCACATGACATATCACAATTGTCCCAACAGGATTAACTACTTAGAGTTAGTTTGTGTTTGACCAAGCTGTGTGGCTGAGACACATTAAACGCATTAGCTTTGCAGGGACAGGTAAGAATCCCTGGAGGCCACAAAAGTGGATAAGAACATTTTTTAAGAACGATTACTTGTGAAGGCAGTGCTCAAAGTATACAATGATAGCACACCGTTAAAATCCTCTTCTTTTGACAGAGACGGCAAGCCAGCAGTTAACACATGGATCTTACACAAGTTAAAATGCCTGAAAAGTGCCACCAAGCTAGCCATTGCATTTAGCTAGCTAGCTTGTTTTTGCTCGTGTTAATGATTGTACCTGTTACGTTAAAATTAGGTAAATTTCACCCCAGTGCAGCACCAGATGTTGTCCAGTCGTTATGGCACATAAAAGTAAAAAGCATGTGCAACCTTTTGCGCTTCTGATGGTACAGTTGATGGTACAATTGATGGTACAATTGCATGATCACAGAGAACGTACTGTACTGGAATTTGGAAATTATTACCTTGGAAAAAAGACAATAATGTATAAAGAACCTCAACAACCTCTAATAAACGCAGTAACATAACTGTACCTTGAGTGCAGAAATTTCTGCCACCTGGTCGGCTGAAAGCAGACCTTGAGACAGTCCACTCAGCTTCTTCTCCAGGCTTCCGACCTGATTCTGCAGCTGGATCCTCTCCCTCATTATGTCCTCTACTTTAGAGTTTATCTCCAGTGATAGGGTCTTGATCTCCTCGTTGTTGGCCTTGAGCACCACAGTGGTCTTTTTTAGCTCCTCTTCTTCCTCTTTGATCTCGCTGGCCAGAACAGAGAGCTGGTAGAAGGACTTGTCAAATATGTTGAGCTTTCGCAAGATGTCGTTGATCTGGCCCTTTGTCTTTTGCACAAAGTCTCGCAGGTTCTTGCCAAGTTGCAGGAGGCCATTAGCTACGAGCCGAACATCGTCCAGGCCTGCGAAAGTCGACCGAGTCCCGACTTGAGGCAGGTCCATCTCCTTTGTGTCTTCTGTCGCTGGGAATGCCCCAGTAAATGCTACCAGTACCATGAGCAGAATTAACCTCATGGTTACGCCAGTCGCCCCCACTGGATCAGAAAGTTTGAGTTCTTTCTGAGTTTTAGAGATGCCCGCAGGCCCTTTATACTTGACCCGCTGGGAGTGGGTTGATCATTAAGCAGACACCGAATGAACTGATTTGGCTTTGTAAATCCCAGCATTGCTTTCCAATGTGCAAACAAATCTCTCAACAGCCTTGGATTCTTTTGAGAAAACCCAGAATTCATATCAAAGTGCTTTGATTATTGGAAGACTTGGTTTAATAAATTTGTGGTAAGTTTCTTAACTGGGGCATAATGAACTATGAAACTTTGCCTCGTCCTGAGGTAGCACACTCACCTTAAGGAAGAACCCTTGAAGAAAACATTTTGAGCGTGGTGAAAGGGTTAGTTATCTCGTTTCCTTCTTACTAGCCACTTAACAGAAACCAGCTAAAGTGCGTAGTCTTGGTCAGAAAGAGCTGATTCCTCCCACACACCATTAGATGGGATTTTCATAGGAATGACTGGCACCACTGTAAAAGGTGAATAGGGAAAACAGATGCTCCCATGGTTAAGAGTCCCCATTTTGGTTAGTGGAACGTTGTGACATTTCGCCACCCCAGTATCAATCCAGTCAAATTTTTTTGTAAAGCAGTGTGACATAACGTATTGTTAACCAGGAGTGGTTGCCTGTTTGTAACTGGGACTGTGATTCCACACAGCAAAACCAGCAGCTATTGGCAAGGCTCTGATCCAGTGGCATTGGGAACTGTCAGATTGACAGAACTGTAGCCCAGTGGTGTTGATGGGCATTGTGGGGTGCAATCATATTTCGTGGCGGAAAAGGACAGTGAACTTTCTGCTTATAAGGACATGCCGGGGATTGGCTAGACGATTTAAAATTTTGGCACAAAATTTGAAAAATTCCAATATTTAATGCACCACAGGCGTCACACCAGGGAGTAAAACACTTTCAGCTTCACACTCATCGTTCAGACAGTGACAAAAAAACTTTTTTTCCATGAGATTTTTTTCTTCCTACCATGGTTACAATGGCAGCATGCCGTCTAAAATTGAAGGGTAGAGTGTTCTTGCTCTGATGTACTGTGGTCACGTTTGAGCTTTGGACAAAAAACAGACGGGACCAAACTTCTGTTTTGCGTGGAAAGCACACTTCTCCATCTTGTGGTGAAAATGTCTCTAATCTTACTTTTCACATGAAATGTTAAACGAGCTCTTGTCAGTTTTTGCTATACAGTCATTACCCCTGAGGAATTAGTCTTGCCCACGTGTTAAAAGGACATTTCAGTAACCTTAACTCCTTGTAAACCCCTCAGTGCGTACTGTATGAGAGGTCCAGTAAAGACTCGAGGGAACCTGGCCGCTGTTGGCCTGTGTGCTGTAGTGTGGGCTCTAGCTACTCTAGAGCCCATTTTGTTGGTAAAGCTTTTCTATGGAAATGTGTGCATGCAACAAAACATCTGTGTCAGCACATTAAAGTAGCTGAGCTCAGAAGAGCTGTCTGGATACTTTTGCATAGCGTACAGTAACATCCACAGTCGGAATGACCGGACCAAATGTCCACAAGAATGCTTTTAATTTTGAGTCGTGAAGCCTTACAGTACAATGTTAGCATATGGGTGTAAACAGTTTGGCTCATTCACGCTAATGCTCTCCCCAGTAAAACTGCTAAAGTCAGCAGTCAGAAGATTACAGTATTTTCCAACATGAACACAGCTCTCAAATGCATAGTCAGGGAAAGTCCTCTGCAACTTATTTACAACTGGTTTCAGATTTGACATTCACGGACAAATGTGGCATTTCCATCTAATCTTTTGAAATCAATGAAGGTGAACAGAATATGTTTGCATATCACACTTACTTGCTCAATACAAAAGATGCCTGGAAACATAATAGACTTTATTTGTAGAGTTACCAGCCCTGGTGTCGAAAAGGTGAGATTTACGTGAGATTTTACAACTGTGTCCAAAACCATGTCCACAAATGTGCTACACCTTAGTGAAGAGCTGGGTGCGGTTTGAGTATTCATGGAAAGAATTTGGGTGAATATTGAGTTCTAGTGTGTTAGCTGCATTAGCCTTGTAGCTCCAGTGCTAAACTAAAATGTTGACTCCAATCATGTCTTGGCTGACTGGTTACACCAAACATGGGAGTCAGTGGAACCTTCTGTAATTTTTTACCTTCAAGGCTCGTCTAGTGTTGCTGCTGTTGATGGTGGTAATCTGGTGTCACCGGGGAAGAAATGTGACTCAAGAACACAGTCAACTTGCAGGTTCTGTAACGAGATGGAAAATGGACACCAATGTTGGAAAAGGGCATGGACAGTCCTGTGTTCAGACCGTACCTTTAGTCAGGAATTTCCAGTCCTCTTCTAGGAACATTGTTTGCCTCTTGAAACATTTTGGGCTATAGTTTGAATTTGTTGACGGGGTGGGGTGTTGGGACAGATACTAGATCAGAGCTAATGGCTATTTTGAATTCTTTTTTTTAGCTGGGCCAGTTCACTGCCCAGACCTAAGGACATGTCCTGGAGTACCTGCTTACATTAACACTTATGATATTTTGCAGACGTTTTTATCCGAAGCACCTTCCATTACCTAACTACAGGGGGCAGACTCCCTGGAGCAACTTAGGGTTAAGGGTCTTGCTCAGGGACCCAGTGATGGTGCTGAAGGTAGGATTCGAACCCATGAACCAAGCTACCTCCACTTGCTACACAGTGGTTTGACCCATTCACTTTAGCTCAGGAAAACAACAAAATATGCAGGGCAGGTCCAGGAGTGGGAACCACTGCACTTTAGTACGTGACATTAGAACAGTTAATGTTCCTCAGAACCACCTCTGAGGTCGTTGAACGGTGGATCACAGCGAACAACTTTGTTCCAGAGGGCTCTGGGCCAGCATGCTGTCGAACATAAATAAATCCAGAGCATCAACAACTCCTGTAACCTCTGGGCTTTATGCTAGAATATCTTGAATTTACTCTGTACAGGTTTATGATAATAATAAACTTTTCAGTCCAATTAGCCTATGCACATTAACGACTGACCGACTGCTAAACCAGTAATCCCATTGACTTTGTCCTGCACTGTCTGCCAGGTTGGGGAACTGAGGCCACTAAGGATGGTTGTACATGATACATGTTACTTCTTAAGCTATAGGCTGTCGTTCAAATTCTATTTGAAAAGAAACTTAGAATTAGAATTACTGCACAGATATTAAGTTAGGCCTTCCAGCAATAAACCACAGTTCAATGTGTTACTGGTGTTATTGGGTTGTTGTGTAGGACAGCAGAGGATCCTTCAGTTTCACAAACTATTTGCTCACTACAGGACCCAAAATGCAAACACCATTGGGAAACTCTGTGGTGGGAGCCAGTCTTGACCACTATCTTAGACTCATTTATAGACTAATAATTACAACCAAGCCAGCATGAATGTAATTCAAAGCAGTTGTGGCTTTTCCAGAGTTCTTCCCACCTCTAAGATGCTTCACGAGGGTGTTTCCTTGCCTTCAAAACCAAGAAATCTCACTCTAGAGGCAGCA
Source organism: Brachypetersius gabonensis (assembly GCA_037577145.1). Taxonomy (NCBI): domain Eukaryota; kingdom Metazoa; phylum Chordata; class Actinopteri; order Characiformes; family Alestidae; genus Brachypetersius; species Brachypetersius gabonensis. Next base: position 6,795 of record JBBJLR010062746.1, read on the forward strand.
GCAGTGTCACATTAGGAGGTGAATAGGCTAAATGATGGTTAAATCAACCTTTACCATGCTTTGCTTTGGCCAGTTCTGCATTGCATTAAAAATGTGTTCATTTCAAAGTATTTTCAGGCAGAAAAATGCTGCTTAGATAAGAGCACAGCTTAAGATAGACTCTGACTAAGCTTTAGGAGGGATTTCAGCGCTGTAACTTAGGAGAAAAGTCGTTTGTGGCCAGGGCGGTTTGGGCCTGCTGTTTGCTATGGTGAGAGATGTTGTGGTTGCTGGTCTTGCAGACACTGCAGGAATGCTGTGGAGCATTTTATTAGGATGACTTTCAATTTTTTTAGTCCTGTGATTGAATTTAAAACCCATGGATTTAGCACTGATCAGTGTGTCTCCTTATAGCAGCGAGCTCCTGTGTTTATGGGTTAATCATTCACCTGATGGCATTGAAGGCAAAGGTGTCGTGACTGTTGTCATATTCTGCTGCTTCTGTGAGTTTCTGGGTAACGTTGGAGCAACAGGACATCAGGCTTCAGGATCAAAGGAGACTTGGCTTCGTTGGTCCGTTTCATCACTCGTCTGTCTATTAGGAAATTCATGAGTGTGGGAAGATGACCAGCTCAGAGACTGTATTATCTTTTAGGATGTTAAAACAGACATAGACATGACATTTCTCACATTTGTAAGCCGTCTATAGAGCGTCTGAAGTCATTTTGCCCTTCCATAGTTGGTGTCATATTAGGAAATCCATGTCTAAGTTGTTTTTCTCTGTGGGAAAAAATGAATGGTGAGAATGAATATTAATTCATGCTGAATTCATCTCTGCTGTTTTACTTTTTGCTGTACAGACTTCTTTTCTCATTAGCGCTCTGAATTATGAGGTTGTTAAAGAACTGAAATATGACTTTTGCCGCATACAAAATCTGTGGTTCACTGAATTGTCTGGTGATCTCAACAAGACACTCCATGCAATCCAATAAACTTTGCAAGATATGTGTGTGCTCAAAAGAACTGGCCCTAAAATTCTTCATCAGCCACATTTGGATGGATAAAGGCTTATATATACATTAAACCCTTGACATTTGTGGGGGCTACGTTCCAAGAGCACCTGCAAATAGTAAAAAACAGAGAACCTGTGATGTGGTAAAAAATGCCCCAAATCCCTATTTTAATAGTGGAAATCCTAAATATGCCCCCAAATATGCTTAACACGTTATATTAATTTTAAAGTCAGCTTAATACATTACACTTAAAGAAAATGTAAAGGTAAACACGTATCTGTACTTTACAGTTTACACTGAACTCCTGCAGTGTTAGAATGTAGATACCGATATTACCCCTGTATAGACTGTGCTGTAATTCATGCAGCGCCTTTTCTTTGGTATAAGCAGGTAAATAAGGTAATAAAATAAATGTCATTTACAGTAATAAAAATGCCGGGCTTTTAGAAGAACAAAACGAAAAACACAAGCACACTCGAGATGGTTGAAATTCTAAACTGCAGCTGCGTCAAAGGGCAGCAACCAATCAACAGCAAGGAGAAATAAATAGCGTTCTCGGATTGGCTACTTTCAAAAGTGAGTACAGTGGTATTTCACCATCCCAAGACACCTTTCTTTGTGTCTCTCTACAGTACCAAAACATTTATAGTTATTTTTTATATGGAAATGTAGCTGAATTTACGTTTATATTTATGTTGCAAAATTAGTAAAATATATTTTTCTTAATAATTTAGCACTAATGTGACCAGTTGAATGCCAAAACACTACTAGAAGTACATCAGGTGCCATTTGTTTTTGGAGAAATTAGCTTTCTTTGAATTAATCAAGTTCTGTAAACAAGTTCTGTAAATCAAGTTCTGCATCATTTTTCTTATTCTGATGTTTGGTCATTTCCTTTAAAATTATGCTTTAAAGAACAATATTTTTATTTGGAAATGAGGAGAAATATTGTCAGCAGTTCTTAAAAACTAAGTAAAACTGTTCAGTTCAATACTTGCAGCTATAAAAGATAAAACCAGAGATATATACATTTTTATATACATAGAGAATAGGAGTGAGGCAGTGAAGGTGCTCTGAGCCCCACTGGTATGCCCTGAGCGGGTTTAACAGATGTACGTTCTCCCCCTTCTCAAAGCCCCCTGTGGTATTTTCTCTATTACAGTGCTGATTCTAACTGTGGTGTATTGAATTACACTCTTTCTGAGCATGTGTATGTGTGTGTGTGTGTGTGTTTGAGTGAGACAGAAGTGTTTGCGGGCCACCCTCGCTGCTCTGAGACCTCTAAAAACTTTGCTCCGACCCCAAGCCCCCCCAACACACGGGGCTTGTTTTGATAAATGCCTCTCCAGCGCTCCAGAGCACAATGGCCAGCCCACTCGGCCCCACTGGACGGCTGGCTACAGTTTCACTCCGCCCAGCCGCCCTGATTGGGCCAGGAGAGGCAGCGGGAGGCGTGAGGGCCTGCAGCTCAGCCTCCCCACTGTCAACTCAGAATAACGCTGCTTATGTTTTCAAAGAATTTCTGCATTTCTTTAGGAGCTCTGCCCTCACTCTCACTACTTCTCCGAGGGAAAGGCCACGCCGGACGAGAAGCCGAGTGGCTGCACACCAGCAGGAGGAGGAGGTGGTGGAGGTGGAGGTGATGCTGAAGCTGCAGTGTTGCAGGTACTCGGTTTAATGTATCTGTTTTAAGTTCATTAAAGTTTAATCTTTCTATACAGATCTTCTTTTAAGCAGCTATTTGTACGATTTCTCATGACAAAGGGGTTTAAAAGTCCCAAAAGAAGAAGAAGAGGTCATTGTTCCCCTCCACAATGGGCAGATCCGCTCCAGGATGTTAGATATAAACAGCCCTAATGTCATTTCAAGTCGGAGCTGCTGCGACTTTCACTGTTGGCTTTTGCTTTGTGGTGCATGCACACACACACACACACACACACACACATCCACACATACACACACGGGGGCACACACACAGGCACACATACACACACACACACACAAGCATGCATGCACACACACACACACACACACACACACACACACACACACACACACACACACACAGGCGCACACACATGGGCACACATACACACACACACACACACACACACAAGCACACACGCGCACACACACACACACACCGTCTCATGTAGCTGTTGTGCGTGTGCCCATATTGCTTTTGGCACAGTGCCTGGATGCTCCACATGGTCCAAATTCTGAAGACATGGAAAAAAGGGGGGGAGACAGTGGATAAAAGGCAACAGGGGGGTAGGAGAGAAAAAAAGAAGAAAGAAAGAAAGAAAGAAAGAAAGACAGACAGATGAAAATAAGAAAGAGTTGCGGACTTTGGGAAACAGACTCAGGGACCCAGGATGCGTCTCAGGTCCATAGTGGTCAGTGCTAAAAGGCCGCTGGAGGGACAGCAGGGCCCTGCCACACCCTCTCTGCTCAATGCGAAGGACTGGAGAGGTCAGGGAGGGGCAGGCCAGGCTTTGGCCACCGTCCTAAACCCAAACTCCAAATAGAGGAGAAGGAATGAGGTTCTGTGCCGAGGAAACCACATCGCTTACAGGGGCCAAACAGGAAGATCCGAATGGCTCCATTGTGCACGGCCAGAGAGCCCGAGCGGCCTGTTCTGCTCTGCCTGTGTTTTCTATGTTCCTCAGTTCGGATTTCACCGTGTACACATGTGGTGACGCTTCTCTTAATCAGAGAAGATCTAGCTCAGCAGCATCTTCCCGTTCTGGCCCATGAGAGTCAGAATTCGCTAGATGTTGTTTACTCCTCTCAAGTTTCCATAGTACGCATTTACACCACACCCCCACCCCCGAACCCCCCATTCTGACTCAAAAGCTGAGGAAAATGTCCATTCTCTCACAGGTCTCTTTTTTTAGGCAGGAGCAGTTTTTAAGTTGTCATGGGTTCAAATCCAATTTGTGGTCCAAGCAGGAATGCCATGGAAAGAATTGGGCTTAATGAGAGCAAGGATTCGGTTTGTGGAGTTGTGAAAAAATAGTTGCTTACAAGGAGCGGTAATTAAAACCGGAGAGAGAAGGAGAAAATGTTTTCTGAAACAAAAAAAAAAAACAGAATACGTTCCGTACATTGCAGGCTCTGCCACTGGGATGGTACCAGTAATTATCCCATTTTGAAAGCGGAATTCCACAAAATTGTGCATAATTCAGTGGCTGAGACGTAAACAGAGTCATTCAGAATGAGCCTCTTTTGAAATTGTGAGAACTTACAAAGACGTCTTTACAGTGGTGTTGAATGGAACCAGACATCAAATTCTTTTTGGGCTCTTCAAACCCACCAGTGAAGCTGCAAATGTGTTTTTATGAAATGTAATAATATGTATACAGTAACCCCTCAGTTCTACACAGATCAGCTTTTGCAGATTTTTCTGAGAACTGAACTGTATTACAGCAGTCCAGCGGTGGCAGTAATACACTGAAAAGTTGTCAACCGCCATAAAAAGAAGAAGAAGCTGCTGCAGCGTGTAG
>JBBJLR010062765.1:0-11291 GCA_037577145.1 Brachypetersius gabonensis
ACACACACACACACACACACACACACACACACACACACACACACACACACACACACACACACACACACACAAACGCAAGTAGTTAATTGTTTTAAGTGCATTTCCTTTCATTATGTGATTCGTTCCCTCAGGAAGAGGCTGATTGGTCGTCCAGATTCCCGCAGCTGCTCTGTTTTACGTCTGTGAGTTTGTAGCTGATGTATTAAACTGTCTCTCAAATGATTTCCTTTCTGGGTTTGCTTTTCACTGTAGCTTTTCCATCCACCAGGCTCACAATCCAGTAAATTAATTTCCTATTAGTAGTCATCTGTCAATGTGTGACTTGGAGCAGTATTTCACAGGTGAAAGACAGTTTATTCATTAAGTTTAAAGTTTAGGTTCAAGCAGCGTAGTGTACACTCAACAAATCTTACATGAGAATTGACACATGCCTGTGTGATCGTGTGGCCAAATGGTACGCAAGACATTGTCCTCATTCTATGATTAAACCGGTCATGATCATGAAAACGGACACTAAATTACCAGATAAATTGTTGCGATAAATGTCATTCAGTTTTATTTTATGGTAAAACACAACTATAAAGAGGGAAAACGGTCTGATCTTCTAGTAGCTTATTTATATTGTACATGTGTGGATTAATATGCACTGTGGTGCACATGCAGGTATGAGTACAGTTAATCCAGAATCATAATGAACACTATCTATTATTCAGGAGTGAACTGCCTTGGTCATTCAAAGGGAAGGGAAATGTTTTAGTTACTCTGGTTGAATCTAAACTTGAGATAATGGTTTAATGTTTTGTAGGGCTGTTTAGCAGTAATAAGATATGTTTCATCCTTTTATATCTCCAACAGTATACTGATTGGCAGTGTGGGAGCTCTCTGATTGAGGGCGCTGATAAAGAGGGGCAAATCAAGGCCAATACCTTCTTAAAACTGCTCAGCAGTGGCTCAGTGGAAGTATAGAGCTGTACACACATGACAGAACACTTTAGTGGTCACTCCAACACTCCGGTCACTCAGCTTTTTGCTCTCAGTCTCCTATTCAGCGGCATTGTAGACTTATTTTGCTGGAACTGAGTCTGTACTGTGGTGTGTGGCACTTTTGGCTTGTTGTCTAAGCTGCTGTATGAGTAACAAATGCTACGGCTCCAAACTTCACAGAACAGGTTTGATTTGAGTTCTCAAGAAATTCTCTAGAAATGTCTCCTCTGCATACAGACATTAACGTGGTCTGGAATGGTAGCGAAGAATCTTGTGTGCTCTTTCCACACAAAGTCTCCACTTATTTTATTATTTTAGAATAAAAATATGTAACATTACACATTATGCTTCTGTTGAGCTCTGAGGATTAAAGATTTCAAGCAAAGTCAGACTTATGCCTTATTCTCTCTTTCAGGACGCCATGAATGCCCTGGTCCTGGACCTGGACTCTCCTGCTTTACGTAAAAATAAGAACATCGAAACTTTCTTGAACAGATGTGAGTATTGAACTGAAGGTTGCAGTTTGATTGGGATGGCATTTTGTAGCCTTTGCTAATTAATTTTTGGGAGAGTATAACGCATATGAGCTTTTTAGAATACTAGGGTAGTAAACGCAACATGCCCTCAACACAATATCACAGTGTCTGAATAGGATACAAATCTACTTTTCTTATTCTTGTTTTGTTATATTTGATGGCAAAACTTAAATTTGATGGCTACCTAAAGAAAGCTCTAACTTTACATCCCCAACCACAGTCATAACTAAATTTCTGCTTTTTTAGCAATAATTCAGCTAAATATTTTTACTCTCCTTTCCCATACCTAAATGGTTCAGCCAAGACATCTTGAAACATATTTGCTTTTGCAGCTACAAGGACGTTTACACTTTACAAATTAAAATAGTACTAACTGCAGTCCTAAATAACCACACACTGGCCTATTAAAGTGTTAAATAATCTGTTAGAGTCACTTGTGTGGTTTCTGACACGGTATGCATGTTAAAATATGAGCTTCAGTGTACAGTGTTGCTAAAACAGTAGCTGTCGTCTTAACCTATTTATTGGGTTGCGTTTTTGATTATTGTTGGTAATAAGTTTAAACTGGTGAGATATAAACTAGAGATAAGTGTAGCTCTGTGATGCTCTACGAGTTTCTGAATGGACACATTTGAACTGTTTGATTTTTACTGCCGGTGATGCAGCTGCATCTGTCCATCTCCACCCACCACTCTTTTCGGTTTCGTCAAATTATCGCCTTCCGTCCTTCCATTGCATCCTAATCCGCCCCCGTTGCCGTAGCAACCAGTTAAATGAGTTGTGTGCGGTAGCGGGCGGATGACTCAACACTTGGATAGTGAGTCAGTCTCGACCGGCCAGCGAGCGTGATGATTCTCAGAAATGCAGATTGGGTAACAAATGTCGATTTTGCTGTCAAAGATTCCTGTGTGATCCATACATTCTGCTGAAATAAACGACCAGAGCCTGTTTTGACCTGTTTTTGTGTCTGGTTCAAATGTTTTGAAAGGACTCTTGCCCGAATCACGTAGCTCTGCAGGGGCTAGGGCTTGTTTTTAAATGTTTAATAATGTCTAAATATACCTGTTGACTTATTGATTCGATTTTTCTCATACTTCTAGTGCTAGGTTGAGCTAAATACCCACTGAGTCATTATGTTTTTTATGTGTTTTTGTCTCTTTGTAGATGAGAAAGTAATGTGCCACATTAGAGAGCTGCAGATGAAACCAGAGGATTTTGATAGAGTGAAGGTGATCGGCAGAGGAGCATTTGGAGAAGTGCAACTGGTAAGGCCTGTGTGTTTGTGTGTGTTTGTTTGGTTGTTTGTGTCAGTAATTTTGCCTTGAATGTAGCCTATGAACTGTTCCAACAGGTTTGGCTCAAATCCTGTTCAAGATTTTCCAACACTTTTGACTTTCCTCTAAACACACTTGTGTTGAGGTCAATTAAGGGTCATATCAGTGAAAACTGAATTTTCCTTCCTATTTTAAACAAAAAAGCTAACATTTAACATTGTTAAATGTACTGCTCACTCCCCAGTCCTCAAGAATTAAGCTACAACAACAGTCCCATTTGAATGTACTGTTTTTCTGATGTTGTAAACAGCCATGTGCAAAAGTCTTGGGCATCTGTGAACACAATATTTAAAACTGTTTAGATGAGCTGTGTGTGTTTTTTTTGTGTTAATATTATTAAAATACTATATAAAACATAAGAATGAATACAAATAACATTAATAAAGTAGTGATTTTATGTAAGGTATATGAATGGGTTCCTTCTGGAAGCTGAGTATTACTCGTAATTTCCATCAGAAACCCGGTTTGACTCAAACAGTCTTTCATTAAATTCAATCAGGAGCTGCTGATGGAATTTCACAAATCCAAACCACGGCTGGAGGAATCTGGAACCGAACCTGTGTTCTCACCAGCTCACACAATATCAATTACTTTATTACAACCAGAACTAAGCTTCATACTATTTACTACTTTCTTGTTTCTTTGCATTTATTGTAATGGTAGCTTTGCTGGCAGAAAGACATTATTGCATTATCAATGTTATCACGTTATCAATTTGCAAAGGTGCCTAAGACTTTTGCACAGTACTGGATATCTTTTCAGCCTACTGCAGTTTAGCTCTGTCCATAAACACTGAGGTTAAAAGAAGCATTTTGGCCAGACTGCTTTGGATTTAGGTGAGAAACAGCTCATTTATGTACTGAAATTAAAAAATCAAAAAATCAAAATAAAACTTTCATCCTCTATTTTTGCAGAAAGTGATCAATAGCAGAATGGGAGCACATTTTATGCCTGTTATTATTTATAGGTGTGCACCTATAGTAATCATTAGCTTTTGTTCACCAATTTTTTGGAAACCACAGTGTCTTCAGGGCTCATTGATGGACGACGCTGGCTTAAATATGTCCTTCTGGTTTGTTGGAAAATGTATGTCTATTGATACATGCTGTTAAAGAGAGCTCAGTGCAGCAGTGAATTTCTGTCTGAAAAACTGCAAATCCACATAGCTTAGTTTCCCCCAATCCTTGCATCGACCACAGCCCACATACAGAGAGAATAAAACGTAAAATTTCACCTGAAATTGGGGTGAATGGAGGCTGGGGAGGGATACACAAATATGTATTTGTATTTTTGTTCGTGTGTTTATGTATTTGTGTGTATGTAGGTAAGGCATAAGGCCTCCCAGAAGGTGTACGCCATGAAGCTGCTGAGTAAATTTGAGATGATCAAGCGTTCCGATTCAGCTTTCTTCTGGGAAGAGAGGGACATCATGGCCTTCGCAGACAGCCCCTGGGTTGTACAGGTGAGACAGACAGATACTTATTGTGTATGTGTTTTATGTATCTGTATGAAATAATCATACCTTTTAATAAGAGTGTAGTAGCTTTAGTATTGCTTTAGTATCTGAAAATATCTATATGTAATAATATACTCCATATAACACATATTATACATATACACTAGGGCATTAACGACTGCAGATTTTTTCTAGTCGACTAGCGAAGTCGAGCCGACTAGTCGTTTGATCATCACAGTCGAAGGAACACAGGCATCCAACATAGAGCAACTTTTATTATAGTTCTCTGTAACATTAACAGTCTGCATAATTAGCCATGTTAATTAACCATGTTAGAGTGAAGTATCTACACGCATGTGATGTTTGTCTGTCTTCTCTGCCGCATGTCTTGTTGTAGTCTTGTGTTTAGATTTCCCACATGCCAACGGTACCGCCCCTTTTATGAAGGGACTATAATAATTGGTTAAACAAAGGAACGCGTGTCAATGTAAGCCGAACAGAGGCATGAGATTGCATTGTGTACACAAGCGATGACCGAGGGGGGAAAAAAACGCACGACTAGTCGACTTCTCTCAGGGGGCGTCAACTCGTGCATCTGTAGTCGACTAGTCGACTTTTGTATTAATGCCCTAATACACACACATACACAGAGTACTGTGCGAAAGGCTTAGGCAGCCATACAAAACCTGATTTAATTTAACTGACTGCAGTAAAAATGGACTTCTGAGATTAAATTATCTGGATAATTGAGAATTTCTCCTCTATAAAATTCTCTCCACATCCAAATTTTAGACCTGTCAGTGAAAATTAAAATCTGTAAAAGTTACAAAATAAGCCTGTAAACGTACAGTTGCATTTGTAGTCAGAAATAAAACTGTTATTATTTTTCCCCCCTTACAGTCTTATGATAAACATAGTAAATCATAAAATCATGTAAAAATGATTTTTTTTTTTTTTTACGGAATCCACTCTCTGGCTGAAATGTAAGACTAAAACTAAAATAAAAGTCCACTGGGGTTCCACACGGAACACATTGACATACTGTACATAAAATAACTATTTACTGTATATAATTTGTAATTATTCTGTTTCATTTAGTATATTTAGTAATATTAATGTGACATTTATTGCTGATCTAAACAGTTTTTCAAAATTCTGCATATGCCTAACACTACGATAGGTGCCCAAGATTTTGCAAAGTAATGTGCGTGCGTGCGTGTATGTAAATATCTATTAGTATATATAAGTATCTCTCTCTCTGTGTTTTTTCATTCCCCCAGCTGTGCTGTGCCTTTCAAGATGACCGTTATCTGTACATGGTGATGGAGTACATGCCAGGCGGAGACCTAGTGAACCTGACCAGTACGTACGACGTTCCAGAGAAGTGGGCAAAGTTCTACACAGCGGAGGTGGTCATGGCCTTGGATGCCATCCACTCCATGGGTTTCATCCACCGTGACGTTAAACCTGACAACATGCTGCTGGACCAGAACGGTCACCTCAAACTCGCCGATTTCGGCACCTGCATGAAGATGGACGGGGTAAGGGAGACTGTTTTTTAAGTCTCTAATAAAGCCACTACTTCCTGTAGTGCATTATAGTCTGTCAGAAAGATTATATGGATCATTTACACATAGTGGAACATAGTGGAGCACTTTTTTCTGCCATTAATAACTTATCAACTTTGTTCAGTCAACTTTGGATGTGAATAGGAACTCAATGACCCAAATTTACTGCAACTGCTCAACAGGGGCTGCGTTCCAAATCAGTGAGCTGGTTTTCACTTGCACTGTGGGGAGGGAACAAGCCCTTTTTAAGCCCAATTATATGGTGCAGGGGTAGACCAAATAAGCTAGATATAGGCCTGGGGATTTGTGGACATTTGAATAATTAATGCAGTCAGAAAAGGCCTGAAAGATTTCGCCCTACTTCCAAAAAAGTAAACCTTTCTCGGGCACAAAAATAGTTTCTAGTTTCAGATATATATATTTGGTAAGTGAGCCAATAAACCACAATACGTTTACTGGCGTCTAGTTTAACCAAAGCAGCTTGTTCTAAAGTTTCTACTCTTACTGTAGTGTATTCAGTAGGAATTCACATTCTTTACTAGTGTCTTATGCTGTGTAGTTTTTGATTCTTCACACAGTCCTAATGGAACACCCCTGATTGGGTTGATTAACCTTTAGGAGATTCTGAACGGACGAAACAAGATGAGTCAGATTAGGGCTGCAATAAAACCCAGCATGAAAACCAGCAGGAGCTCAACTCATTCACACTGACTCACTGCACACTGTATTGCAGCATTACTCCTAAAAGGACACATTGCAGATGTTTCAGTCTTTAGTGGAAGTTTCAGTGTACCCTCTGCTTGATATGGAATTTGATATGATTGATATGAAGTTGCCCATGGACTGAAAACGGCTGCTTAAAAGATTATTCCCAGCTCTCCCAAAGGCCACATTCCTGAACGTGTACCCTAAATAGCGTGCACGCATCACCAAACACTTCCGGATTATTCCTTCCACTCTTGTTTTTTCTGTATCTGTGCTGAGTGAGTGAGGCGTAGGGTCAGTGAGTTTAGCTGTGCCTGACCTTGAGTGACCTTATTGGCTCAAAGGCTGCAGGCGTTAATAAACCACAGTCCAGATGTGTCCAGATCCAGTTAGAAACCCAGTTAGAATAAAGTCAACTGACTACGGGATAGATGTGTCTTGAAATAGGAATGAGTATTTGATACTCGGTTAACTAGTAAAGCTAATAGAAGTTGTAATGTAATCTGTGAGTACTTGAAGGAATGGTTCAGCAAATAAACCAGATTTTCTCAAATGTTTGGGGTATAGTTTTCACTTCTTTAGTTTAGAAAGCGGAAATACAGATGTTGCTAACAAACACACAGTCACAATGTTTTCCATAAATAAATCCTTCTCTCAATGCACTCAAACTGCATCCAATTCTGCATTCAGATGAAACACATTAATAGTTTAGGACACTGAGTCTTAACAGCAGGGCTGGTGTTCACAAAGCAGTCATAAAAAGGACTGATCTCGGATCAGATTCCTCTGTACACACACACACACACACACACACACACATCCTGACCCTAGGCATTAACTATCCAAATGATCAGCAACATAGAATTAAGACTGGGGTGAGGAAAGTTGTGATTTTCTTCTCATGGGGAGTCAGTGTGGTTTTGTCTGTTTGTGTGACGTTGCCACCTAGTGCACAGATACAGCTTCACACTTGTCCCAGATGTGTAAGGCTTTGAGACATATGTCTACATTACATATTACTCTTAAAAGTAAATTTAGCAGAAAATTGAATTTAGACACTGTTACCTATAATTTCCCAGTTAGTCAAGAAATGTGTGCTTGGGCTGTGAGGCAAATCTAACAATGTAGGCTTATGTATAATTTTTTTTCTAACTCAGAGCATTTAAATGGATAGGATGCTGTCGTGGCTTACAATGTGTGGGTTAAAATTGTTTTGCCAAGAGTGTATATTGTTAGCTTCCTATCATTAGCAATGTAAGCAAAGTGTCCCATTATGTTGCATGTAAAAATGTCAGTGAACTTAACCGTCCTGTGTGTTCGCAGACGGGTATGGTGCACTGCGACACGGCGGTAGGGACTCCTGACTACATCTCACCTGAGGTGCTGAAATCACAGGGAGGCGATGGCTACTATGGCCGAGAGTGTGACTGGTGGTCTGTAGGAGTGTTTATCTTTGAGATGCTAGTGGGTAAGTAGTGAGAAGGGGTGTGTATGGGTGTGCTTGGGTTTGATAGAAAAACATTGCACATTAATTTATGCTCAATAAGCCACTCAAAGTCTTTGAACGACTTGTATTTGTTTTTTACAAATGTAACCTTTTTACATTTTAAGCATTAAAATAACGTCCTGCAGTAAAGTCAGAAACACACACAGTGTTGTAAAGTGTTTTTACAAAAGCTTCATATTTCATTTTTTCCCCGAAACATACAGATGAGAGCTGGTATTGTATTAATAAGCTTTTTTTTTTTTTTTAAATCAGGTGATACCCCATTCTATGCTGACTCACTGGTGGGGACCTACAGTAAAATCATGGACCATAAAAACTCTCTAAACTTCCCTGATGATGTGGAGATCTCTAAGGAGGCCAAAAACATCATCTGTGCCTTTCTGACTGACAGGTCAGCTTTTTTCTATCTGTTAAGAAGATAAAATCCCATAACCCTTTTTTCTGAAAAAAAAAACAACCAAAAAACAATCAACTACTGTTTAATCAGTTGCACCATTGTGCTCTTTCACTTTGCCTGGTTACATTGATGGGCTTTAAAATTTTTCTTTGTGCAATTTCTTCTCTGATGGGTCAGTGAAAACAGAAGAAGCAAAGTATTCTATTCTATTACAGTTTGCACACTGTACAGATCTTGCTTCTGTTTGTAATATTTTGTAATATTAGTTTAGTTGAATTGTTCTTTTGCCTTTGTTTAGCCTCTGCCTTTGTTTAGCCTCTCTTTTATTTCATTTGAATTATTTGAAAACTTTCTTAAGAATTGACTTGGGCACATTTCTATTGCATGCAGCGAGGCATCGTTAGGACTCTGATTTCTGTTGTTATTACCTGTAATCCAACAGTTTTGTGACCGCAGTTGCGCCCAGTTGTTGTCTATATAATCTGTGTAAGATCTGTGTAGCTTTGTGCAGTAAATGTGAATGTTCCTGTATGTTTTAAGGGAGGTTCGTTTAGGTCGAAATGGTGTGGAGGAGATTAAGAGCCACCCTTTCTTCAAAAATGACCTCTGGACCTTTGACACGATCAGAGACAGTGCGTAACGAACTACAGCAACAACTTATGGTTTATGTTACAATTTTTTGGTGTTTTAAATGTATATTAATTCTTGAAGAACAAGCCCTTTTTTCCATCTCACTGCAGCGGTGGCCCCAGTGGTGCCAGAGTTGAGCAGCGATATCGACACCAGCAATTTCGATGAGATTGAAGAATATAAAGGCGACGTTGAAACGTTTCCTACGCCCAAAGCTTTCACAGGAAACCAGCTCCCCTTTGTTGGCTTTACCTACTTCAAAGAAGACCAGTAAGAAAGCTAGCTGAACATTTAAACTAGCTGAGCATTCATTGTGATGTTCTGTACCTTAACCCTCCTGTGGGACATTTTTGGATTAATTACATCATCTGGAAGAAACCACTAAAAACTACATTTCTCAAGTGTTGTGTTTAGAAAGCACTTGAACCTAAATTGTATGATTTAACTGTGTAAATAACAAGGAATTAAACAAGGTCATTTTCATGGGTTTCAATTGGCCAAAACAGAATATATAGCAAAAACAAGGAGGGCCAGAGGGTTAATCTAGTGGTTGCAGCATTAATTGAATTTTGAGCAGTTGATACTTGGTAGACTATGTGGTGATATGTCTTTTACAAGCTAAAGAAGGAGGGAGACGTCAAGCTGTTCAGTCACAACAGCACAAACCAGAAAGACAGTTTGTTAACTAGCATGTTAGTAGTGGTGGAATGAACTGTGCAGCACTAATGGCAATACTGCTCTTCTCCAGATTGTTGACTGCTTCTAACAGTTCTGCACAACATCCCACAAAGGGAGAGGTGAGAAACACACAACTGCATTTAATGTTAACTTAAGTTACAGTGCATAACAGATGCATAGTGAATTACAGGTAGTCAGTTCTAAGCAAAACTGTGCTCAAAGTAATTTTCTGTTTTCTGTCTCCTATAAATATATATAGGGTTTTTGTGGGTTTTTTTTAACATCTTGGAAAAAAATGAATGGGAAATCTACAGAAATGTAAAATAACTAATGTAAAACTGCAGCATGTCTCAGATAACTGTTTCTTCTAAAGGATAAATTAACATAAAACCATTTAAGAAAATATTCAAACATGTCAGATGTGATGTGTCAGTGTTGCTAATGCAGCAACATACTCAACATTTCCTTCTGTTTTCTTGTCTTTTCTCTCTCAGGACAGTATTGCAGTGAGTATACACTTTCCTCTTCCACTTCCTTCCTGACAAAGGCTATTTATGCTGTTTTGTATTGTTGATAATTATCCCAGCTGTTCTGGTCTGCCGAGTGTTCACTGCTCAGGTTGAAAGAATGTTAGATAATAAACTGAACACATCCAGTATGGTTTGTTTAACAATGTGGAGAACAACAAGAAATGTATTCGCCCAGCCAGGGCATGGTTACTGTCCATCAAGAAGTACGGACAAAGTTGCTGCTACTACTGTTTTTTAGCTATGCCACGTCTGTTTTTAGGTAGCGTATCGTACGGGGCCAGAATCCACATAAGCAAGTCTGTTAGAGATTACAACTACACACCATTTGAGATGATCAGGAGGTAACACAGGACCACAGTTAGTATTATACTCTTTGTGAGGCTGTAGGCTTCATCTGTTAACTACATTTGCCTTGTATCTGTGGAACTTGAGACACCAAACATGTGTTGGCTAATTGATTACATAATTAGCTGATAAGTCGTATGAGGTTTGTTGGATTAGATATGGAAAAAACATACCATGAATATTGAATATGAGGTAACCCTGTGATTATGAGCTGAAGAAGCTGTGATGATGCTGTACTACTGCTGCAATTTGCTGCAGATCCAGAAGAAGCTCCACAGCCTGGAGGAGCAGCTCAATAACGAGATGCAGGCCAAAGATGAACTGGAGCACAAATACAGGATGGCCAGCGGACGACTGGACAAAATCACCAAAGAGTTTGAAGAGGAGGTCTGTGTTTGTATGTTTTAGAACAAGTGTCCTCACTTTTAGGGGAAAGAAAACATTGTAATCTACTGTATCAAAATGCAATGACCTATCCTCTAATGATGAGGAAGCATATGCTCAGTGTAAGAGTAGTTTGGCACACTCGGTTTGTCTATAAATACCGCGTGTGTGTGTGTGTGTGTGTGTGTGTGTGTGTGTGTGTGTGTGTGTGTGTGTGTGTGTGTGTGTGTGTGTGTG
>JBBJLR010062784.1:0-11290 GCA_037577145.1 Brachypetersius gabonensis
GCTGCTGCATGAGTGGCTGGAGCTGCTGCTGCTTGAGTGGTTGGAGCTGCTGCTGCTTGAGTGGTTGGAGCTGCTGCTGCTTGAGTGGCTGGATTGATTGGCTCGGTAGTGAAGTCATCTGGACAGGAGGAAAAGCTGTGAAGATAGCGCTCCACATTGTGACTAAGAACAATCATAATCTCCAGTGACAAAGTGAGGATATGGTACCGTGCGAGACAAAGGGAGAAGACCACTATAAATATATGTGAGACAAGAGAACTAACCAATAGAAACACAGAGAATGATTACAGAACAGAAACAGATGAGAGGAGCGATAACTAGGGAATTAGAAACAGGTGGAAGGGAAGCCAGTACACAAGTCCAAGGTCAACACAACCTCCAGTGGTCACAGGTGGGAACTGTCCCAGTATTTACAGGCATGACTGTGACATTCACAAGCACAAGCCTCTTCTACTTCTTCATCTTCTGTAGGTTTTTTTGGCAGCTTGCAAGCTTAGTACATTACCGCCATCTATTTCGGAATGAAACTGAACGTTTTTAAAGGGAAATATAGTAGAGATGAATGGAACCACATGCCTTTAAAGGGAAATATTGTGGAGGTGTATAAAAGCAGACGTCTTTAAAGGGAAATATAGTGGAGGCGAATGGAACCAGACATTTTTAAAAGGAAATGTAGTGGAGGTGAATGGAACCAGATATCTCTAACACAAATACTAGAATACTATAGCACAACTATAGTGGAGATGAAGGGACCAGTTGCCTTTAAACCACATATAGTAGAGGTGAATATAACCAGACGTATTTAAAGAGAAATACACTGAAAGTGAATGGAACCGGACGTCTTTAAAGGCAACTATAGTGGAGGTAAATGACACCAGACGCCTTTAACACAAATATAATGGAGGTGAATGGAAATGAACGTCTTTAAGACATATATAGAGGTGGTGAATGGAACCAGATGTCTTTAAAGGGAAATATAGTGGAGGTGAATGGAACCAGACGTGTTTAAAGGGAGATATAGTGGAGGTGAATGGAACCAGATGTCTTTAAAGACAATATAGTGGAAGTGAATGGAACCAGACATCTTAAAGGGAAATATAGTGGAGGTGAATAGAACCAGACATCTTTAAAGGGAAATATAGTGGAGGTGAATGGAACCAGATGTCTTTAAAGGGAAATATAGTGGAGGTGAATGGAACCAGACATCTTTAAAAGCAATATAGAGGATGTGAAAGGAACCGAATGTCTTTAAAGGGAAATATAGTGGAGGTGAATAGAACCAGACATCTTTAAAGGGAAATATAGTGCAGGTGAATGAAACCAGACGTTTTTCAAGGGAAATATAGTGGAGGTGAATTGTATAAAGGGTCAGGAGTGCCAATATTATTTATATAAATATACATTAAATAGATCATTAAATGTGTCATTAATTGCTGAAAATGGAAAATGTACTGATAAATAATTACTGTGTCATTAAATCTTTATATATTGCGCATTTAATTACTTAAATGTTTTTATTTCCAATTTTAAATAATTAATGCCACATTTAAGTAATTGTTTTTTCCCCCATTTTAAATAAATCATGACGCAATTATTTGATTATCGTATTATTATTTCCCATTTTAAGTAATTAAAGCCACATTTATAGCCACATTTAATTATGTTTGTATTTACCATTTTAAATATTTAATGACATATGTAAGTAATTAATTCATGTTGGCAACGTTCCGCACATCATGAATAAATTTTATCTGTCAGTCAGACCCATCAAACTCACTGGGTAGAACAAATACTGATCTACTCGAGACAGCCAATCATCTTGAGTAAATCAGCGTTTGTTCCGCCCTCTGTTTGATGGCTCAGACTGACAGATAATATAAATTCATGATGTGCAGCAAACCAAAGACATCATGAATTAATTTAAATGGTCACTGCAGGTCGTCAACCCACCCCTAACATCTGATTGGTTACCCTGTACAGCTAGTCAGGACCAATATATCCCAGAATAATGGAGCAATACATGCACCGTCAACATACTGAGACTTCGAGATGGCAGTACTGTTCGGCAGCGTGGAATAAGAGTACGGTGCGGTGTTCTCCGCGTTGCTAGCAGTGGGTTACATTGCCGACCACAGTTGCATTACCACTATATCTACTGTGAGTTAATGGTGTTACGTAAACCTGACGTCATTAAGCACCTGTCTTTGTGCAAGAGGAAGCACCCTGCTATAATCAGCACAATCCCAGCTCCAATAACCACCAAGTTGGCAGTTTCCGCAAACAAAACCTCCAACATTCCAGCTCCAACAACCACGACCACCATCATTCCAGCAACAATTGAGGAAAGAAGGGAGACCATTCGGTTGGTGGGTATTGCTCTTATATACTTACAAATTTGGAGTTTTGAGTTGCAGTGCAAAAAATTCTTACTCTTACTGCTAGCTTCATGCTCCCTGCATTTTTTTTTTCAAAGCTGTTCAGGACACTTGCCCACAGTTTTTAAAGACCCCAACTCAGGGGTAAACCGTGGTGAGGGGTGCAAGCAAAAACAGCTCTGACCTTAACAGGGGTGAATTCATCCAATACTACTGAGATGAAGAGATTTTACAGAGATAGTATTTTAACAGGAGTGGAGAGGTTCAGGGGATCAACTAAAGGGAATCACTTTATGGCAGTAGAGAAAGAAGGCACGTCAATATCTGAGCAGATTAGGTCCTCGTGTATGAGTGGGAAAGCCAACGTGATGAACAAAATTAAAACATTCAGGATATTTATTAAAAAAAAGACTGTGCACCTTTCCAGTGTTTGCCTGATCTCAGATATATTGGTAGTGTACGCACTACTGACTCTACCAGTAGTTATGATTAATGCCTGGCGTAAACAAAATTCCACTTCACATCAAGTGGAGATCCCATCACCTCAGGTATAAAGTTCATTGAGGCCTAACCAGTTTCTCTTACCTTGGGGATGTTAAGAATCCTTAAGTAGGATTGGCAGGGCCTGTTCTCCAGATCCTTAAAACTGGTCCTGGAACTGCTTGTTTGTAGTTTTGCATGTTCTGAAACCAGCTGTTGCATGGTGAGAGATTCTGTGGTATTGCTTTTAGGAGACTGTCCCTTCATAACTGATGAGAATGAGGGCACCACTGAGTTTAGCTTGCCAGCTAGGCTAGTGTTAGACATTATTGCTAGTAGCTGTGTAACTGTTTGTTTCTGTTTGGAGCCGCTAATCCTGTGTTTATTAAATAGAATGTTTTTAGAGGCACAACGAACAATGTAAAAGAAATGAAATGCTTGTTAAAATAGAAGCTCCCTGTTTGTGGATCCGTCTTCTACATCATCAAACAAAATATAATTATTGGTACCCACTCATTAGTATTTTGTGCCAAGAGAACAGCCCAGATTCCTCTCATGCAGTGTTTTATAATGGATCTACTCTTCTTGAGCTCAATTCTCTTGATACTCTTAAGTACTCTTGCTTGTGAAGAAAAGGAGGTATACATGAAAAAACAGTTTATCTAGTATACCAGTAATAATGACATTTGGCCCAGTTCCAATTCCAAAATGCCTGTTCATATCCTGTGTGGTGCGCATGTATTCAGTTTTTTGATTGGTTGTTCAAGAGCAGAGTATTGATCATTTAAAATCAGGAGTTTTGCCCATAAACTTCCGTCCCATTCTGTGAGCCACTGGCAGAGAGCCAGAGACAATGCAGCAGTGTGGAGGAGCAATCAGCAGCTAAATACAAGCCATTAAGAGAGACGAGCCATGATCAAAATGATACATACACTGTAAAAGAAAATAAAACTTCCTTTTATTTGAGATAACTTACAAACTGTCCTAATAACTACAAAACATGGAAATTGTTGTGATAACTAGGTTTTTTTTGTTTTGTTTTTTGAGGTCTGAACTCTATAATAAGTTCATTAGACCTTGGCTGGTTCTTCACACTTAAGCCCTTTGAACAGCAACAGCAAGGTAGGCTAGGTGCACCTGTCCATCATTTTCTCTCGTTCATAACAAGGCCATCCGAAGATGATCTTTACCGCGCTGGAGAAATTTCAAGACTAATAAAGTAAGTAACATTTACAGCTTGAAGTAAAACAAATAGTTTGATCTGTTAAAGCAACTAGCTGAAATGCTGTTAGCAGCTAAAATTTTGCTAGCGCCCTTTATCCCAATACGGTTCTGGATTAAACCAGGCTAGTTAATGGAGGCTTGATTAAAACGTGTATTGGTTTAATATTAATGGCAATTAACACAAGAGACGACATGCAAAACGAAGGAGTGGACCTCAATGTAACTTTTCTAATCATCTCGAAACGGTGGTTTGAGTCATGTTTGTGAGGTAGCTACATTTTAAACTTCTCTCGTATTTCTATGAAGGGTGTTGTTTTAGTGACCAAACTTGAAAGTTACCAACACATTGGCACAATGCATGTGATGACCACTTATCTTAGGGTTACTATGTAGATGTACCAGCGTTTGTATAACGGTTAGCTGCCCCGCAATGCGCTTTACCAAGTCAAACGTGTATTTTATAACTGCTGCATGTCCCAAAGGTTGAGGCTTATCCACAGTGGTTGCATGATTTGCTACATTTCGTGTAGCCCACAATACAGTGAGGTAGCCACAGTTTCGCTACTCATGTTTTAACTCGTCCAACGTGGAAATTTGAGAAGGAGACAGTCTGACGAGGATTTTCCTTAACTAAGTATTAGGTAATCAAACCAATTTGACACTAACATTCAAGTCAATGATACACTGTTGATATTTTATGTTTAACCAGGGTACATTTTACACATATAATACTGTTTTTAAAATATTCACTAAAGTTACTTGACAAGTTTGATCTGATAGAAATGGGAACTGGTTGTTGACTCTGTTATGGTTACAAGAGATATTGGAAATCACTGCCATTGTACTAATAATAGGGTTTTATTTTAAGGTCCTGTTTGATACCATTGTTTCTTCACGAAAGAGATGGATATGTAAGTTTTGCACGTATGCCACAACAAATCGCCATGGACTTCTTGAACACTATCAATCCAGTCATGGTCACTATGGAAGAAGATTAGCTCTCCCCTGCATTTACAGTGATTGCACATGCTACTTCCAGTCACACAAGTCTCTCCAAAAGCATGTGAGGCAACATGGATTCAGCAGCAGTGAACAAGTGACTTTCAGAATCCGATGCCATTTATGTGACTTTGAAGAACTTGCAGACACAAAAATATATTTGTCATCTTGGCACACATTTGAAAAACAAAGAAACTGTCCTTTGCTCATTTAGCAGTTGTGATTTTATTACAAGTATAACTTAAGGGAAATGAAGGGAAAACTTTGTTCGTTGCTTTTACGAGTGCAAACAATTTTGCATGTATCCAATTCAGCAACACAGGAAATTGTTGATGGATTTCATGAAATTGATATTTTAGCTGGTGAACTTTCAAAAACTACAGCAGAAGTTATCGAAGAACACAACATAAATATTGAAAAATATTGAAGAGCTGGGATACTCGGATCCTTTTTCGGATTAGGCTCCCTCTGAGTCACTCAGTAAACTGATCCGGATTTGCGAGTCACTTGAGTCACTATTGCCAAATTGACAGTAGTGAGTCAACTTTATAATTAATAAATAAAATGTGGGTGATGTAATTGACAAAATCCTTGAACAATCTAGTACATCTCAGCTACAAATCGTGACGGCCTGTACTACAAAAAAACCCTCTTTTCAGGAGGTGAAGACTTGGCCATTTCTATAGTATTATATGTTGATGAATTTGAAATCTGTAACCCTTTAGGAACATCAAGAAAAAACACAAAATGACTGCTGTTTACTGGGTACTTGCAGATTTGCCTGCCAGATACAGATCAACCTTATCCAATATATACCTTGCGGTTCTGATATAAAAAAGTTTGGGTATGAACCAGTTGCTGGACCACTTCTAAAGGAGCTTTGTACACTTGAAAATCAGGACTTTTACATTGATGGGTTAGGTTCTTTCATCAAAGGCACAGTCTTGAATGTGTAATCAGACAATTTAGGAGCACATTCTTAGGCCGGCTTTCAAGAGTCATTTAATGTTGATAAATTCTGTAGATTTTGTTTTGCCAGCCATGATCCTATTCAGACTGTCTCTGTAAGGGATGGTTTGTTTCCACTCAGAACAAAACTATTACACACTGAAGCTGTTCAGAGAGTAAGAGAGAACGAGGCTGTTGTTGACAGAGTAAAAGCAGACTGTCTCCTAAACAAACTAACTTACTTTCACTGCATAACAGGTTTTCCACCTGACTTGTTACACGATTTATTGGAAGTAATCGTGCCTGTCGAATTGTGTTTGTGTTTAAAATCATTGATTGGCAAAAAATACTGTACTTTACCTTAGAGGAATTGAATACTTCCATTAGGCGTTTTCCCTATAAATTCTCAGATAAAACAAATAGGCCACAGACAATTCCAAAGACTTTTAAATCAAAAAGAACAATTGGCGGGAACGGGCATGAAAACTGGTCACTTCTAAAGTCATTACCTTTGCTCATTGGCAGTAAAATTCCAGAGAATGATACGACTTGGGAAATCATCTTGGATATTAAAGACATTGTAGAACTTCTAGCATCATCTGCATTCACAGAGAAAAAGTTGTGTTATCTTCAAACCAGAATTTTTGAACACTGGCAACTCTTACAAGAGGTGTTTCCTGAGTTTAAGCTAAAACATCATTACATGGAGCACTACCCCCATCTCACTCGCTGTTTTGGGCCTTTGTTGAACTGTTGGACTTTTAGATTTGAGGCCGAGCACAATTTTTTTTTTAAGATGACTGTTGTTAAGAACTTAAAATATACTATTAACTTTAGCCTCTAGGCATCAGCTTCAGCTGGCATACTGCATGGGCATGCCAGACTTGGTCAAACCAGTACTGGAAGTTGGAAAAGTATCAACTGTTTCCACTGATATTTTGAACCCCTCTGTCAAAGACACTATCAGGAGGAAATTTAGAAATGTGACTGCAGTTGCGCTCACAAAAAAACGTCTTTCTACATGGAACTCTGTACACTCAAGGCATATTTTTATCATCTGGGAGCACAGGTGGACTTCCTGATTTTGGGAAGATTGTTCATGTGCTAATTGTTGAAAACAACCCATTTTTCATTGTGGAACCATATACATCCTGGTACACAAAGCACTTGCGATGCTTCGAGGTCTGCAAAAATCCCTCTGCTAAACTGCTTGTAGTCCAACCAGAAGAGCTCAATGACTACTTCCTCCTGTCGGCGTATACAGTTCAAGAGAAACTTCTGGTCTCTTCTAAAGCATTTCTGCTGGGTTGAAGTGGGTTAATTGCAGAATTACATAAATGTCTCTTGCACAATGTTAACATGCCACAATTATCGCTCATTTAAAACAGCAGTATGTAATTAAGGGTGATTGTCATACTATAGTTCTAATAAAACTACAATTACATTAAAATCACTTTGTATCTTGCATTGCCATTTACATGTTTTCCTCATTCCCAGCTTCATAGCAGAGCTCTAAGATCTGAAGATTGGTTTTGTTGTGCTCTTACTGAAGATTTCCTCATGTGTATAAGGTGAGACACGCCTCTGTTTTCTTCAAAATGAAGTACTGTTGCTATTACCATAATATTATAAAACTATTGTTATTCCAGTGCCCAGTAAGCTGCTCCGAGTAATTTTTCAACAGGGATGACATCAGGAAGATACAGATCGATAATTTGCCAGAGACACTTGAGGAATTCTTCTCATTACTGAAATGTAAGCTTGGAGTGGAAGATGACCTGATAGTCCAGTACGAAGATAGAGACTTTGATACTGAGCTATGCAACTTGACAAACTTTTCTGATCTTCCTGAAGGAAGGGCGACATTGAAGGAAATTGTCAAGAAAGCAACTGAGCCATACCACACAGATTCAACATTGGACACTGAAAGTGCCTTCACATCATCTCATGAAGACCTTTTCACCAGATGACAGCCTTGGCCTGAGGTATTTGAGATACCAAGATTTCCATACGATGTTGAGTTGCAGCTTAAAAGGGGCAACCAAGCCTACCAAAAAGATGGAACTTTGCTGAATAAAGGAAATACACTAAAAGTGAAATTCTTGACAAACTGGCGGAAAGAATTTACTCATACACTGCCTACCCATCACGAGACAAATACAACATTGTTGCACAAAGTCTTATCAAAAAACATCCTTGCCTTCGGGAACCTGGGTCATGCAAGAGTTGGTACTGCTGTAAATTCAGCTTAAAATTCAAAATGGGAAACTACAGGAACAAGCTTCATATAGCTGGACTTAACAGAAACTCAAGAAAGCTAAAAAAAGCTGGTCAACTTTATTCCAGACTTCCCAAAGGGAAGAACTGAAAATGTCCTGGAAGAAGAGAGATTGCAGATGATTGGAGAGATGAAGAGATTATGAAGAAAATTGAAGAAATGATGGTCAGCACGGTCAGAAGTGAAAATTAAGTGGCCAGCTTTATTTACAGAGCAACTGGTAAGTGTCAGGGTTTAATTAGGGTTACAGGCTAGTCATTTGCAGTTTTATTTTGTATTTGGGGGTAAGAGTAATTGTCATGGTGTGGTTCTGGGAAGGGAATGGGGCGGACACCACAGTATGGTTATGATACGATTTAATAAGAATGGCACACACAAACACTACTGTCCCCGACTCAGGGGCAACATAGGGAGAAACAATCAAAAACAAACACGACACATGAAAACAATGCCCAAACACAACAAGGAAAACACCAAACACAGATAAGCACAACAACCTACAGTCCGTGCTTCTCAACCGAACAAAGCAAAAACAAACTCAGGAGTCTGAGGGCGCGACCCTCCTGTGCAGCTAGACGAGCTGAACACGGTGAACAGGGATCTCGCGTTGGACGAACG
The DNA here is from genome assembly GCA_037577145.1 of Brachypetersius gabonensis. Lineage (NCBI taxonomy): Eukaryota > Metazoa > Chordata > Actinopteri > Characiformes > Alestidae > Brachypetersius > Brachypetersius gabonensis. Next base: position 8,923 of record JBBJLR010062784.1, read on the forward strand.
CGGAACTGAAATTCAAAACGGAGGAACCTGCAGACAGAGAACACAGGGCAAGGTTAAACATGCAACAGATCAGGGAATATACACTTTAGGAATCTGCACAAGCAACCAAACACCAAGGGAAAAGACAAATACAGACACAACGGACGAAGGATCGGCTGGGGTTTAAATAGAGGGACAAACGAGGAACAGGTGGAACTAATAGAAACCGGGACGCGATACAAATCATAACAGAGGACTACGGAGGGACCAAGGGGAAGAGAGCACGGAGGAAACGGAAACCGGAAACGACACGTGAAAACACGGATGTAAACAAAGGGAGCTCATGGGTGGAACACGAGGGAAAACGAGACATGGAAAACGTAAACAAACACACGGACATCAAAACTCGAGAAACTCGGGAAAACGAGCACTTACGACAGGGAGTAAGCGAGGTAAACGTTACAGTAATGTTTATAACAAATTAAGTTGGATAAATAACATTGTTTCATTGTTAACTTTGTCTTACCACCTTTCTTACTAAGTTACAGATAAAAAGTTGCATGCTATCTGTCAAAATGCCATTGTGTTCGCTGGCTGCAAGATGGCCTAGGTCTTTGTGCAGATCCAGCTGAAACTAATGTTTGTCTGTTTTCTGAAGATTGAAGCTGAATTCAATCGCATCACCTCAGTTGACTTGACGGAATCCTTTTTTACTGGGCTGGACAAACATTTGGCTCGGTTATTGACTCTCTATCAGGCCAAGACAGAGAGATTTCCAGAGCTTAAGAATGTCCTGCATAAGCTCGAGGATGATGTAAGTGCTCAAACTTTACTTTTTATTACCATATAATTTTTTTTGCAACCATTTTTTAAGTGGCAAGTGTACTAAATTATGTGTTCTGTCTTTGAAGAATTCCAACAGAATGAAAAGGGTTGTCACTTTAACAGGATTACCATATTTCCTCAGTGAAGACCCATCAAGGTTTCTCAGGACTGCTGAAGTAAGCCTCATTTTATGACCTATCGTACTATAACCTAAGAGCACACACTAGACCAATTTGAGCAAACTGACTATGATGCTGATCGGCTCTGTTGCCTTTGTTGTGACAAATGTGACAGCAAAAATCTGCCTATATTGGCAAAGCTGCGTGTACCACTAAAATTTGGGCCACAAACACTCACTGACAGGCATGAAACTTCTGTTTCAACATCTGACTGTTGGCCTGGTGTGTGCTCACTAGAAAATTTGTTTCATGTTGCACAGTTTATAAATTGACAGACTGTGCAACATGAAAGGGAATGGATAGAAAATGTAACATGAATTTAATGTGGAAACGTGTTTTGAAATTGACATTTGAGGCAATGGGGGACGGGACGGAACTTAAATTCCCTATCCTCTATGGTTGGGAATGACAGGAGTGTCAATGTGAAAACCACTTGATTATTCTGACTTTGTGCAAAACTCCAAACTCCACACCAGTACTTATTTTCCCTTTGTTTGGACAGGCCACAGACATCAAAGACAGCATGGCAAAAGAGATTAATGTCGGTGTCATCCTGATAAAAGATGGAGAGGACTTCCTTGACACGTCGGTGGTGCTTGAGGATCAAATCATTCTGCATGACATCAATGACTTCTCAAAAGCAGTAGCTATGCTAATGGTTCTACTCTACGTGTTGAACATTGACTATCCAATGGAGCTAGGATACACCTTTGAAGTCATCCAGAAGGTTCTCATGAACATTGGTGCTGACCACTGCTCTGCGAGGGTTCATGGTCTGAGGACTTTTTTTCGGCTTCCCATCTGGAATTCTGCTTATTAACTGCTCTTGAAGCCACTCAGTTCAGCGTTCCCACAATGTTTTCAGTTGACAAAATGTAGCCTGCCAATTTATGCACTTATTTGCACACATACTAATATTACCAGTGACTTAGTTTTCTGTTTTGGCACCAAAAAGATGTAACAGTCAATTAAGTCCTGTGGGACTTTAATTTAATTTTACACATAACGTTGTGTTCTGTGATGGCCTAGCAAACACAAACGTACATATACAGGTAGGGGTGGGCGATATACCGGTAGACACGACATACCAGTAGAAATTTGTCAACCGATAGAGATTTTGGCCTATCGTCTTAATCGCGGTTGAGATCATGTGACGTTGCACGTTAGGTATCGTTAATTCCGGACTATAAGTCATACATGAATATAAGCCGCACCAGCTAAATTTGGGGGAAAATACAGATTGTTCCATATATAAGCTGCACCGACTATAAGCCGCAGGTGTTATAATGTTTAATTACCGTACGTAAGGGTTCCTGCTACCACGGAGGAGATTTTCGGGACAGAGATGACTATTTGGGAACGCAAAGCATCCCATTTATTAACAT
>JBBJLR010062795.1:0-11290 GCA_037577145.1 Brachypetersius gabonensis
TGCGTGTGTGTTTTTTGTGTGTGTGTGTTTGTGTGGGTGTGTGTGTGTGTGTGTGTGTGTGTGTGTATGTATGTGTGTGTGTGTGTGTGTGTATTTAGGGGTGGGGATGGGTCAGTAATTGGCCCATTACTGGAGTTTGTTATCAGTGCAGCATCTCCCCCATTAGAGTGTGTCTGCCTGCCTTTTTAATGTAGTTACATTAACCTGGAGAGCAAACAACAGTCCAGCTAACAGACAGACTCACACACAAAGTGAGAGAAGTCCTGTGAGACGGCAGAGAGACAGAACCTGAAACAAACTTTGCTATCATTATCTCCATAAACACGTCTGTCTGTCTGTCTGTCTGTGTGTCTGTCTAGCCGTCTGCTCGTAGTCAGCTCTTCCCTCCGCTGTCTAATGAATGAGTCTGGTGTGTAATGGCCTCTTTAGAAAATGCTCTCGCTTTAAGGGCTTGTTTGGACTTGTTGTGTGTGACCCTGCAGTCAATGTGAAAGGCTGCCCAAGAGTAAAGAGGGGCATTTAGCCATTTAAAACCGAGCAAGACGAAAAATGGGATAATTGCTGAGTGAACGAGGGTGGGGCTGGTCATTATATGTGTTAGAAAGGGAGCAAGACTTCTATTAGTACTTGTAAATACAAAGGGGAGAAATACAAAACCGTTAAAACAACCCCGTATATTGTTAAAGGAGTAGTTTGGCATAAAATCAGATTTACACAGTTTTCTACAAACCCCAGATGTAGTCGATCAGCCAAGATAAGTTTGGAGTCCAAATTCTGCTTGTTTGATTTAGAACTAGAGTTATGAGGTTAACAATAGAAGGCTGTGGTCACCTAAATCTTTCAATAAGTCTCCAAAACATCCAATTTAAGTTGTGTGTAATTGCGCCCTCTATCTAGAGTCCTACTATATCCACTAACACTGGGACAGTGAAGGCTAGCATGTGCTCCCTTGAAATAATGTGATAGTAATGCCTACACTGTAAGCATCACACTGAGTAAAGGGAAAAGAAGTAGCGGCCATCCTACGCACCTACAGAAAGAGAGGTCAGCTGTGCTCTCTTGGGCTCCCTTCCACAGAAGGTTGGGGCAAGGATGGAGAATGAATGCGAGGTCTCCCGAAGACAGGACCAGTGCTTGGATGGTCAGGCACCACTTGGGAGACCCTAAAATTGGATAAGGAGACAGTATGACTTAAGCTATAAAGATATAAAATGCTGTGGGCCGACGTTTTAGACAACCGGGTCTGTTTTCAACCACCTAAAAAGGAATTGATCAGTTTTTGTGTCATAAATACAGAGAAATCTGATCAAAGATCAGTCCTCCTTTGTGTACTTTGTGAATCCCAGCCCAGGTGTTATCTGAAACTGGTCCTAAGTAAGTCATACTGCATCCTAAACCACACCTGCAAGTTGGCCTCACCAAAAGAAGGTGCAGAAAGTGGGTTCAGAGAAGTATTTATGGCTGACTCTTGACTTCTACTGTTTGTTAGCAATGTTAGTCTTGTAGCTCCAGTTTTAAACTAAAGAAGAACATTAGGTTTCCATATAGGCCTTTGCTGATGGACTACATCTGCGGTAAGTGGGGCATTGTTTGGGTAAAGTGGAAAGTGTTTCATTTTGATTAAACAGGCTAAAAATCCTTATTCGGTCCTTTTCAACAAACTATACTGTATAATTAATCTTTTTATTTTGTGATGTGAACTCATTGACCTTTATTAGAAACCGCATGTTGTAGCTTCACTTTCACACACTGTGTCCATAGTTAGTTTCTGCTGAACAGCGCTGCTGGATATCACCATTCTCAGCACAGCATTTATGCTGGCATTGTGGTGTGTGGTGTAGCCTTTGCTTTTAAAGGTGCAGTAGCTATAGCTGCATTGAAAAGTAATGGAGCAAATCTTAACAGCATTTATTTCTGCACATTTTCATGCACAACCAAAATTTAACATGAAAATTAAATGAATAAAATAGAGCAGTGGTTTCCAAACCTTTTTCCTTGAAGACCCCCTTGCCTGTGTCCAAGACAAGCCAGGCCCCCCCAACCCCAACTCCTTCCCACATAGACACCCAAAAAAATCTACATTTTATTTGCAAAAACTTTTATTTGCAAAAAATAAAAAGTGGTTTTTATTGTACATACACACACACAACGCACACACTTACGTTTCTCTCTTTATGAATTTAATGTGTACAATTATAATTTTGGTAAACTCGATGCAGACAAAATTGTGCGCCCCCCCTGTGCTCTCTAGCGCCCCCCTAAGGGGAGCCCGGACCCCAGGTTGGGAACCACTGTTTTAGAGCATGTACCCAGCTAACTGTTTCACTTCTCTTTTGTTTTCTACCCTCTCAGCGTTTCTAGTTCATGTTTATCATGCATGCACAGTATGTTTAAGATCTGTCTAGCATACCTGATTAGTTTGCTGCATATTCTAGACACTCTATCTTATAACTATAGAGGATAAGGGTCAGAGGGTCAGTCAGTTTTTTCTTGATAATCAATTTTTTTAGAATTATAGCATATTTAAATTGGTTCTGTGACGATGTTCTATTAACATCTATATATCATTTATACACACATATATCCATATGTATATTCATACATATATTTATATTTATAAATAGTATAAACGTACATGTACAAAAATACTTTTAACATTTATCTTATATTTGTAAATATAAATCCATATTACGTATTCATACTGTAGATTGTATATTATATTTGCTCAGTATATTGTTCATTGTATATTTTAATATTGTGTTTGTTTTTATACTGTTGTACTTGAGAGACACCATCTACCGGAATCAAATCCCTTTCATTGAGGCTTTAGAGCTTAAAGAGTGAAGCACAATAATAGTATGCTTATAACTGTTCTCTGATGATACCTCTGATGATGGTGCCTATAATGTCACTGTAACCAGACAAAAAAGTATGGATTCAAAGCAAATAAACACTCAAAATGATTATACACTGTATGGAAAAAAGTATTGGGACACACCTGTTTTTCAGGGTTTGGGCCAGGCCCCTTTCTTACAGTGAAGAGAAATCTTAATGCTATGCCACCATAAATGCAGGATGGTCTGAAAACCGTAGGAAAATGTAGCAGTAATGTTCTTTTTTTCTTCGTTTATGATTATGAATGCACAGGATTTCATATCCAGAAAGTGTCCTGTTTCTCCCTCACTGCTAATGTTCGTTCTATTTGTGAACTAAAAATGTGAACTACTGCAATTCTGATTCACAATCATTCACTCCACTTTCAGGAAAGCAAACTTCACGTGGAGACTCACACACATGCACAGAGTCAGGGTCAGCTACTGTGAAAGAACCTTTCATTTCAGTGCCTTCAACACTTGAATAGACTGCTGTGTTGGTTTGATACAGTAGTATCGGAGAGACAGAGAGAAAGCAAGCAAATGCAATTACTTTCTTTTACAATTTCCATAAAATGCAGGCATCGCTTTTGGTCCGACTTACCTTGCATTAAATCAGCACAACACTTTAGTTTTCTGCATCACTACGTCCTGCAGGCCAGTGTTTCACTCTGCCCATGCGTCCCATTCTAATGCTAATTAATGGCAAGATGTGACGGATTATAATGGTGCTGGGGGGAGACAGGCAGGGTGGGGCAAAATGGAGATAGAGACCCAGAGAGAAACAGGGACTAGAGAAAGGGTGGGCTTTCACTAGTGTTTTATTTCAGTCGTTTACTGCAAGAATAATAAAATACACACGAGGTGTTCTTTCTCACTGAAAGCAATATTAATACTGTATGAATAAAACGAGCTTTTCTTCAAAAATGTTTTTGGTGGGTCGAACATATGGAACCGAAATCTACAGAGCACACAATGGGAGTAAACCAATACTTTACTTCTTTAAATACTTTACTTGTAAATAAATGATGCACATTTTACAGAAATAAACATGAAAACACTTATTTTGGTAAATTCACCAGTTACTCTCATTGTGTGTCATGTATTGTAGCATTTTATATAAAACCCATTTCATTTCAACTGTGAAGGAAAGAATTTCAATGATTGTGTTTGTGTTAGAAAAACTACAGACACAAGTTGAGAGAACTTCACAGCAAAAAGCTGTGCAGACAGGAATGGATGGGATTAGATAAAGATCCCCTTTATGAAACTGGTCAGTCCAAAAAATACTGTTGCCATCAGGCAAGGCTGCACCGTGAGAGGCTGTTGGAGTAAACCCAGAGTATTAATTATGTATTATATATGAATTAATGATATGAGGGATCAGACCTGATTTGTTGTACCTTTACTACTTAGAACTTTGTTTCCTTTGGGGAGGGGGGGGGGGGTCTTAATTAGGGGATCAGACCCCTACAAACTCCCAGTAATTCGTCCCCTCAGTAACAAAAAGAACAAAGGAAGCCATATCAGGCCCCCCAGTCACAGGGCTTATCAAATGCCTACTGCCTGCAACGGGATAGTCTGTCATACAGTGTTTGGCAAAGGCTCCTACTGGTAATTCCATATTGGGCGACCAGAAGAAGAAGAATGGGCTCCAGTCATAACCACAACTCCCGTCTTATCAGCTGCCACCAGCAATGCTGATTCCCTTTCATCAATCATCAAACAGCACTTCTGACATGTCCAAAAAATATCTTCCAAAGCATCTGTCTCTCCACATATTCCTTATTAAGTTAGAAAGAAAGCACGCTGTCTGAATTACAATGGCGAGGCCAATGTCTGCATGAGGGATTATCTTTCTTCACCAATAGAAGTCTTAAAGGAATACTCCAGAGCTTTTCTGCCTAATCTCTTTCTGCTGCATCTGTGTTGTGCTGTCGATTACCACTGCAGTTATTTTGACAAGTTTCTCAGTTCTTAGAGGAGATCCAGAAAACAATGGACTCATTATTTGCCTGTAATTCAAGTCACGGGACAGTTGCTGAATTCTATGGGGGGGAAAAGTGACAGAATTATTAAAGAAATGAAAAACATATATTAAATGTTTCACATCTAGAACTGATGGACTGCGGTAAAATGTTTAATTGGATCCAGAACTATATATGTATACAGTTATGTTCCAAGAGAACCCGCGTATAGTGAAAAAACGCGTTTTGGTAAAACAAAGGTCTAAAAATGCCTATTTTTATAGTGTAAACCCTAAACATGCTCCCAGAACACTTTCATTTCATTTTAAACCCAGTTTAATGCATTACCATTAAAGAAAATGTAAAGGTAAATATGTATTCCCCTTTTTAAATTTAATTTAAAGTAATAAAAATACGAAGAGAAACACGGAGACGATGCACTGGGGAGATTCTGGTCTACAGCTGCCACAGATGATTCAAATATCAGCAGTAAGGAGAAATAATCAGAATCAGAAAACTTCTAATCATAAAGAATACTGCTTAAAAACCAGGTCGCTATTGCTAGCCGTGTTAGCATTAGCAGTGAGTGGTGAGCCAAAACAAAGACTCGTACACAAAAGAAACGTTGAAAAAACTCTCTACCCACACGTTTAGACAGGGCACAGCTAACTAATACTAAATAAACTGATATAACTGGTGAAAATTGGGGAAAACACTAAAATACAAAGGCAAGCCATGAAGCAGTCATGATGCAGCAGGCTTGCGTTCTCAGATTCGCTACTTTCACACCTCCGCCTCCAAGTACAGCTATTTTACCATCTCAACACTTTCTCTATTTATATGTATTATAACTGAATTTACGTTCATGGCTGTTACAAAATTTGGTAAATTATATTTTTCTTGATAATTTAGCACAAAAAGGCTAAAAATATCGATATATTTATTGCCACAAAAAAGCAAAAAAACGGCGGAGGATATTTGCAGTTTCCACGTTATTTTGGGGATTTCCACGTACCATTATCATTTAGGTCCTCAGATAACATATATACACTAAACCCCCAGTTTTACGTGGATCAGGACTCGCGGATCCAGTCACACGCGGATTTTTTTCGAGAACGGAAGTGATCGTTTTACGCGGAAATTTCCAGAACATCCTGGAAACTGCTCCCATATTCTCCCTTTTTTTTTTTAGCATTTTTCGTGGCAATGTATTTTTTTTTATGCATTTTAGTTCTAAATTATTAAAAATATATAAGTTACTAAAAACATAAACAGTAACTCAAATATAAATTCTGCCACACATGTCTCTCTCTCTCTCTCTCTCTCTCTCTGTTGCGGCATCTCGGCGTGGCATCATTTTAGTTCTAAATTATTAAAAATATTGTAGTGACCCGCCAGAAAAACAAACACCGGATTGACTGAACTCAAGCACTCAAGCACAACTCACGGCGCTAGAAACCACAATAAACCTCCCTCCTCATTATTTTTACATTTTTTTTAAGCGTAATGTATGTAACTGAGTATAAAATGAAATTAAAGTGTTCTGGGAGCATATTTGGGTGCATATTTAAGGTTTACACTATAAAAATAGGCATTTTAGGCAAATTTTTTTACAAAAAAAGGCAATTTTTTTCATTAGACGCTTGTAACGTAAACCCCGCAAATAACTGGGGGTTACTTCCCACAGATTTGTTGCCACTAGGTCTATATACAGACAATACAGGGCTTAGGACAAGCACTTGAGAGTGCATTCGATATAAATGTGCCGCACAGCAAAGGATATGCAGAGAAGCAAATATCACACAATAAATGTATTTTTAGTATTCTGCATGCAAGTAATTCTGCCAAATACATAACTGCTGGCTTGTTATTAGTTATGTGTTCTGGCCTGGTGGTCTGGCCTGGTCATAATCATATTCATATAGTAATATCACATATTAAGAAGAAAATGATTTACTCATGATTAATTCATATTTTGTCAGTTTGTTTATGCTTGTCCTGCATGAGTGTACTTTTTTGGTCATATGTCATTTATAGATTCTCACACCTTTAAATTGAGCATATTGGACTCTACCCGAAGACAATGATGCTAAATGATCCCTCAAACCATAGCCCCTTAGGCTCAGTACCTTTCCGAATTCCGAACTTTAGTCACAAACACACTGCCATTAAAGTCTATTCAAAGTCCAAATTCTGCCAGAAAATAAAAGCTTGAAAAAATCTTCTGCTATTCTGATATGGGATTATTTAGGTTACCATGGCTAAACCCATGCCGACACAACCCTTATCAGATTAAGACGTATTTTCTAGTGTTTCTCTTTATTTTAATTACATTTAGTTTTTTTTAGATACACGCATGTTATTGTAACTTAACTATTCTTCATATTAGGCCTGAAGATGTTTTCTCCAAGTCTTAACTGAGAGAAATTAAAACCCTCTGGGGAGAACTTGGCTTGGCCCTGCTGCTCATTCTGGACTTCCATGCATATATTCCTCACCTTGGCTTTGTTACTTGTGAAGTGTTTATGTTTTTTTTACTCAGGTCCTGTGCTGTAGTCTTTGTTTGTTATTTCCTGGTCTTGACTCTTGCTGTATTTTTCTGGATTTTCATGAAGGAAAAGGGTTTCTGGTGCTGGTGGCCATGCATAAATGGCCAGTAGTCTGTGAGAACTCATCCCACACCACTATGCTAGTAACATATCATTAAATATTTATCTCCTTTTAATTGTCCAATCTCTGAAATAACTGATTAGACCGTTTAATAGCTTGTCATGAAAAAAAAAAAGTGAATAAGTCATGAAAAAATACAACAAAAATACATTTTACATGAGCAATTTTTCCAAATCCAGCTACTGTCTATAGAGTTCCATTACAAATATGCTTATCAACTGGTATCTTTTTTTAAGAACATGAAATGCACAGGATTTATTGTTCATGGTAATGATGTGTACAAAACAGATGTGTTAGTCAGAGATGAGGCTGAAAAACGCTTGAGAACTCCTTTAATAAATCATATGTTTAATCATGAACGCATACTGGCTCCATATAGGTTGCGTTAGGTGTGCTGTTTTTTGGCGTGGCTGAAATAGTAATGTTCTGTGATGAAAACAGAACCTCAGCTTGGATCCTCCTATTATGATTTGTTATGAGCCTCATGACTGCCAGCTCTGGTGCGAACTCCTGACTTGTTTAAGTTGAATCTACCCTGAACTCATATTGAACTCACCACATTCTTATATCTGACAGAAATGATAGATGATCAGATAGTTTTAAACATTTACCATTAAACGAGTCTGTTAAAACCTATGTAGGAGCTTGTTGGATTTCCCATTCCAAAACCATAGACATTATAATAACCCCCCCACCCCCTTGCTGGTATTATTACTCTTTGGAACTCCAGACCAAAGCTACAGAAGCAAAACCAGACACCAAACATGTCTTGGTGGATTGATTACGTTTGTGGTTAGGGGATCTCTGGACAGATTCTTTCTACTCAACATTTTAGAAGCAAATATCCTCCTACAAGGTGTAGTTGCCCATGTGCTCGGATTGCTTGAGTGGTTAGGATTGATTTGGCCTTTGCAGTTGGGCTGTGGTTGTCATGGTGAGCTTCTCTTCACCAATCCCAGGGCGATGGAAATGGATAGGAATAGGGGTTTGACCCCTGGAGCAAGTCCTACTGCATCACTCAATTTTACAATTAACCTGAAGAGGTACTTCTCTCTCTCTCTCTCTCTCTCTCTCTCTCTCTCTCTCTCTCTCTCTCTCTCTCTCTCTTTCTCTCTGTAACACCACTCTTGTGGTCTGTATTACTCAGATACATCAACCAGTCTCATATCTGCTCATTCCCAAGAGAAAGAGTAACTAGGATCAACATTAACCTTGAGGCACTGAAGTTCATCACTCCTAAGGCTGTTTATCCATTCAAACCAATCCCACATGAACACTTGAGCCAGTCTGGATGGCTTTGGAAACTGATAACCTACATACCAACTAAAGATGAACAGCTCTATTATCTACCAACAATGTCAAAGCCAGGGCTGTAGTTAACTTAGCATGTTATGCTGTTTTGCTTTTATTAGTTATTATAACAGTTATTCTCAGAGTAAGCTGAACTGTCAGAGGCTGAATAGGCAGATTAATGACAAATACTTAAAAAACAGTGTTTTGCAACTGTCTTTGTATGAACTGTGTGGTCTGGTGAGTGCACCTTTAACAGCATTTCAATAGTGGAACAGATTCTTTACTAAAAAAAACCCAACACATTTCTGATATATTGCCCATTATTAAGGTAATGTTAAGGTCAGAGTGTTGAGTGCATTTACGTCTTTTGACCTCAGACTTTGCAGGATCAATACCTTTTTAAACAACAGTCATCTGTTTCTGTTTAATTTCAGAAAGTGCTCCGGTCTTCCCTTGGGAGTACACTGAGCTGAAAGGCTGTGTTTTTCATACTTGAGTCTAATCGCTGCAGGAAAAGGAAAAGATGAAAGCTTTCAAAAAGATACAACCTCAGATTAGAGGGAATCAATGTACTTCTGCAAAGCTGGGCATAATATATGGTATTATGGTACCGTGGTATTGATATATGTGACTTAGCTAAGACTTATTGTCTGAGGTCTCATTTAACTGTGTGTCCAGGGAAAATGACATTATTCCGGCAGCAATGCTTGGAGTGCTGTGACTATTTCTGTCATTCTTGGTAAAGAGATCATGAAAAAATGTGGGTCTGTCTTACTGTATTAGTAAAATCTGATTTGTACAAAAACGAATGGTGTAAATCAGTCTAAAACAGGCGTTTGCTCTCATACACAATCAGTGTTTGCTGAGCCGCACTCCGGACCCCCCTCTGCGGGTTTTCCCCACCCACTTGTGATCGGAGACTATCGTAAAAGTTTTCTCGATTCAAAGTTCTTGTATTTTTCCTCTTTTTTTCTAAGACGTAAAATATTTTTATAATGCTACTGCATGTGACATCATTTTTAAAATCCATTCATTACCCAATTAATTGTTTTTAAATTACAATAACATTGGTTCTATGTGAACATCGAACACCAACCTAAGCATGATGTCTGACACCACGAGTATCGATACGAATGGGGGAACTTCCATATAAGAGTTGCTTTGCCACATGGCAGTGTCTCGTTTCCGTCTCTTCTTCGTCACGCTGCTGGCCAGTATAGGCATCTGTTAGCTGATACAACAGAATTGATGGGCAGTGTTCTCATCTGGTTATGTCGTGCTTGTTTGAAAATACCTGTTGGTGCTTCAGATGACCCAGAGAAAACTTGCGCTAGCCTTCACCTTCCCAGTGTTGGTGGTATCCTATGGTTGTGGACGTCCAAGCTAGCAAGTGGAATCAGACGTGACTAAAAGAAAATCAAACAAAGAAAAACAATCCTTTCATCAGTGTTTAGATGCTCCTGAAGTAATAGTGCTGGATTATAGAATGCAATATATCATAATCCTGGAATTGTAGTCCTGGAATATTGGACCTGACTAGTATATTATCCGAATATGTTTGGTGCGCTGGAGAAATTCATGTTGGTTTCTTACTACTTATCAGTATAAGTGCAGTATGTGACTATTTCAAGCACATTCTTTTTCGGTATTAACTTGACAACACAGCAGGAACTGGCAGCAGAACCGGCTGTTGGTTTATTGGACACGGTTTGTTTAGTTTGTCAGTGCTGTATCTAATAGTAATGTCTGTATTGCATCTTGCAGATGCAAGGCCAAAACACAACCTACTCTACAAACAAACTCAGTTAAAAGAGGCTCTCATGGACCCATTATACTGCTGACCTATGTCTATGGTGAATGAATACACTTATTCAGTTAGAAATCTTCAGAAAATCTTTGTGATGCACACAGAAGTCTTTTACAATCTACAGGCTCTTTTATTGGGGCCACAATGAACTCTTAGACTTCTTAGACCTTTTACATCCATGTAATGTATGATTTAATATTTCAGTGAAGTACAAATCACAGCCAAACTTTCCTCAAGAGAGAGACAGATTGTTCAGACCAATGTTTAGATGCTTGCGGGATCCGAAGGAACACCTCAGCTGCATCAATTATGAATCAAAGGAAGTGTGTGTTTCTGCTTGCGTGTATGTGTGGTAGAGAGCGTGTATGTGTGGTAGAGAGCATGTATGTGTGGTAGAGAGCGTGTAAGTGTGGTAGAGAGCGTGTAAGTGTGGTAGAGAGCGTGTATGTGTGATAGAGAGCGTGTATGTGTGGTAGAGAGTGTGTATGTGTGGTAGAGAGTGTGCATGTGTGGTAGAGAGTGTGCATGTGTGGTAGAGAGTGGTAGGTGTGGTAGAGAGCGTGTATGCGTGGTAGAGAGCGTGTATGTGTGGTAGAGAGCGTGTATGTGTGGTAGAGAGTGTGTATGCGTGGTAGAGAGTGTGTATGCGTGGTAGAGAGTGTGTAAGTGTGGTAGAGAGC
>JBBJLR010062805.1:0-11289 GCA_037577145.1 Brachypetersius gabonensis
CATCCATTTTTTTTATTAATTGATTTTGGCTTAGAACATAGGAGACGTATATATCTGTATATATATACTGGATATATATAATATATAAATAGATTTTTCTTATCAGCTTTACCTTAAATTATTCATCCGCTTATTGAATTGTGTTCACAAGTCATCCGATTTTACATAAAAGAATTTTATTTGTATGATTTCATTACCTTTCCTTTTATTTATTTCTTTATTGACATTTGAATAATACAGCTCTTAGCATTGACGACATTTACTGAAACGTTCGCAGATTCCAGGCCATGTGACCTCTCTCTGTTGCCATGGAGGCGTCCATTAAAACACAAAACAGGCCCTTTTTTATCAGGGTACAGGTAAATGTTGCTTTTCTGATTCTAATGGGACCTCATTACGAATCGTGCCCACGGCTGACATGTAAAGTCAGCTAAATGTCTAAAAGCTTATTGAACCAGCGAAGTCCCTTCACAGAGCCCTGAGCAACACAGCCCGGCCCCCCCAATCCGACCCCCCCAAGAGCGCGGCATGATTCACCCGGTGTAAAGCCCGCCCGAACAGCACAGACGATTGGCCGTGTCTTAGAAGACGTGTCAGTACACATCAATTATTCAGTATGCTAAGTCTTGTATATTTTATTCAATTCACAGTAAGCACAGCAGTGATGAGTCATACACTCACTTGCCACTTAGAAACACTGTTAGAAACACCTACCTTAAGTCTACCTACCTGAAAGCTCCACTATACAGTATAAGGATGCAATTTTCAGTATCACGGTGACATATTGTCTATCCGTTTGTTATCTGAGCCGCTTTTTCTCATTGTTATCTGTCATTATTGTTTATTTTAATCATTCTCATATTATCTATGTCAGTGGTTCCCAACCTGGGATCCGGACCCCCCTTAGGGGGGTGCTAGAGATTGCAGGTGGTGCGCACAATTTTGTCTGTACTGAAATTATATTTGTACACATTAAATTAATAAAATCTCAATGTCTGTGAAACGTTAGTGCTTGTGTGTATAAGAGTATAATAACAAAAACCTACAACTGCTGTTTATTTTTGTAATTAACCACCTTATTCTTTTTGCGCGCCTATGCGGGTAGGAGTTGGGGGGCCTGGCTTGTCTTGGAACCAGGCAAGGGGGGCTTCAAGGAAAATAGGTTGGGAACGACTGATTTATGTGATTAATCAAGTAATCTTAAACCTATATTGTGTACATATACATCAATATGACTTTAGTTTATATCTTCAAACATACAAACGTTACTGAAATCCTGCTGGTGTGGGTTTCCACCCATTCAGTGATGAACACAAAAGCAATATGAGTGCCAATAGCTCGCCCTCGTGGAAAATGTTCAGACTGAACACGGTGTTATTATGACCTGTAGATGTCCTGTTTATCGTTCAAAGCTCATCCTTTCAGAACACAATTTAATTTAATGGATTTTATTTCTAATTTTATGTATTCACTCATTTGCTACTTTATTAGAAACACTTATGTAGGTCCTAGCTGGCGTTGTCAGGCACTCAGATGTCCATATGTTTCATTTCTATATTGTATAGTGGACATTTTATACTGTACTGTTGGTATAGTATTGTATTCTATTATTTTCTCAATTTTAGCTCCTCTTAACTTTGTTCTGAACACTTTCTGCCATGACAAAGCAAATTTCCTACTTGTGGGACTAGTTTATCTAATCTTACCCCATTCATCACTGGAAAGTTTCTCACCACAGAATCATTTCTGACATTTTTGTGACATTCAGCTGTGGCAGTGACAGAGTAGTGTGTGTGGCAGTGTTATGAGTGTAATGGACACATTAGTGTTACTGGAGCTCTGTGGTCAGCCTTGTGTCTTGAGCATGGCTAACTCAAACTGTGCACTAACAGATGGGCTACAGTTACCAGTAATTTCAACATACAAAGTGTGTGTTTCCAATAAAGTGGCCAGTAAGTGTATACACAAAAGCTTCCCGTACATTTAAGTCTCTGTTTTGCAGACCAGCCTTGTTCTTGGTGGGGAAAAAGAAACGCTAAAAAGGCTGTTGCCAACTCAGTCCACCTCCAAGACAAACTTCCAGTAGGCTTATAAGGCACTTCCACAGATTCCGAGAATTCCACAGCCCAGTCTCTGCTTTCTTTACTCTTCCTTTTCGATCTGCTGCCTCTGAACACGCATTCAATGCAAAAAAAAGCAAACACAGCAAGCATGGTAGTGCTTCAAAAACAACCTTGCTGGTGTTTTTTTTTACATCAAAGAGCTTCAGAAATCTATAGGAGATAAAAAGAGCACAGCGAAAATAAAAAGATTTTGTCAAAGGTTCAAAATTCAGTTCACCCATATTTAGATTTTTTACTCAGTTTGAAAATGCCAGTTGCCCATTGTGTCATAATCTATTAACAAATTCTAATATTTGACTGACTAAGGCATTATTTAGGTAAAACGAAATTACACCAAATATTCACAATTTCTTTGTTGTTGAATAGTTAAGATGTAAATAAAGCTCAGAGTATTTTTGGTATGTAAAGCTCAGTTCTAGATAAACAAATGCAATACATACTTCACAGTGGTGGTGAATGGAACTAGACGTCTACATGTAAAAGTTCCCTCACAGAAAGTTACTACATACTTCTTCTCAGTGACCATTCTGCCAAAAGAGTGGAAAAAGGTCTTGGTTAGTTTCATCACAATTAACCGTTTCACATCACACCCATTAGAAATTCTTTTTTTATTTACATCTCAGTGATTCAATTATGCAGAAAATAATAACAAAGTGGAATTTCCTTCCATGTTGAATGTTGGAGATATCCAGATTTTCCTGTATTGCCATTAGTTTGACAGTAAGTGAGTAATATGTAGGTAGTTTTATCTTTGGCCTTCCATTGATGTGGGTCATACTCAGCAGGCTTTTACATGGTTACATGGCTATCAGACAGAACTATATTTCATGGATCAGACTCAGCTCATTAATGTGAGGTCTGTAAGGTTTTCCTACCAAACAGGACCCTTGCTCTGGTCTAGCACTGACCGAATCCCGGCTCTGGATTGGTCTTTGATGTTCGTCATCCATTATTCAACTGTGTTTTTCTTCGGTTGTTCATCGGCGTCCGTAGCTGTTTATTGATATGCCTGTGGCTCTGATCGATGTAAGAGGCAGGTCTTGGCGTGGAGTGGAGAGCTGGCTTTAATTCCAGCACCATCTGCCTTGCACATTTCTCCACCAAACCTCACACACGTGTGCCTTTATGAGAGCCATAAATAAAGGGGCTAAGAGATCCTGACCTTCTAAAACGGTTAGACCACTTCTTTCCACCTCACAGCATAGAAATGCCCAACAGGTGTCTACACTTTACTCACCCAAGAGGACCTTCTTCACGTTCATGAAAACACATAGATTTTGAGCAGTTGTGTTAAATTAATGTAAAAAAAGTGTGTTAACATGAATAACATTATTTGCATAGCAAAGAACATTGTAAATGTTAGAAGACCTGAACATAATATCAAATGTTTTACCTTTGTGTGTCTAATCAGGATCCACCCACAAATGTGCTGATTCATGTTAGGCAGGCTGGTATTGATCCCGGGTCTCCAAATCAAATGGGGAAGGGCTATTTTTTACACTCCAAGATCATATCACTTTGTCAAAGAGTAGTTATTGTATGAACAAAATCACTCTGCTCTCCACATCATTCCTAGGGTCGTGAGTTACAGTCAAACTGACCTAAATAAAGCCTTAGTTTCCTCCAATTGCCTTTTTAAGGTCTTTATCAACGCACAAGTCTTTAAATCTCAAGCTCCAACTGAGGTACATATCAAAATATGTACCTTTAAGAGTGAGATCCCACAGCGTGGGAAACACCTTAGCAACTACCTGGTTTACCATAGCAACTCCCTATAAATACTCTAAGAACCAACAGGAATACCAGTAACCGTGAAGTAGCATCCTAGCAAACACCTGGAATGTTACAACAACCATCTAAAAACCAATACAGATCCCATAGCAACAAAAGCTGCATATTTCTGGTTTCCAGAAATATATAAAACATTTGCAAAATGTCCTGATATGACAACATGGTCAAAACCTAAACCTAACCTACAAAACTCTTGTATTAAAAAGTTTATATGGCAGATTTTGTGTCTGTCCTGTTTCTAGGTCACTGGCACAGCTGCGGCATGAGAAGACACTAGAGTCGCACTTGTGGGCTGACCCCCAGAGTTCAAGACCCCTCTACTGCAAGCAACTAAAAATAAATGGCAGATAATGAGGGCACCAGCCAAACATGTGAGAAATGAACACCAGCCCCTCAGTGCAAAGTGGCAAACGAGATGAAAAAGGATCGGTTAGAGTGTGTTATTTTCTGCTATTTGCAGGAGGAGTTTTATCACGTTTTCTAGGTAAATTATACAATGCGTAAACATGTCTGGTTTATACGGTCCATTTTCGCTGAACAGCTCATCCAGAGTAGGATATGGAATTAAAGATGAACTGAAAGAGCAGTGATGCTGCATTGAGTGGCTGTGATCCAGAGGGTGGTCTCTTCTATAAGCTGAACAGCAGGGGGCGCTGCGGTGGCACTGAGAGGGGTTTTGGTTGTTGAATGTGTTTTTGAGAGACGGATGTGTTCGCACTGTTACAAGGTGCCTCAGATGCGTCTCAGGTGTCCTCTTAAAAGTGTTAGAACAATTGGATTTAAATCCGGTTTGCGTTCACACCTGGATCCTTATGGTTCTTGGCCTGAGATGTGATTCTGACACTGAAGAGGACTGGTGTAAATGTGCTGTAAAGGTCAAAGAGAGGTTTTATATTACTTTCTATAAAATTATACACCTTCTATTTTATTGTCTACTCAGGTTCCTTATGACGTTTCAAGTTTACGACGCTCACTCCCATAACTAGTTTGGTTGCATGTGGTGAAGAATACGCAGTATTTGAAGAGATTGCTGAATGCGCAGAAATAGGGCATATGAGTGAGGGAGTTGCTGCCCCAGTACGCTTTCCTGCGCCATTTTGGACTGTTAAAAGCATTAAAAACATAACAATGAGTTTTTACACAATTTTTTGTCTTTGTTTTTGTTACTGCAGTACAAGTACAGTATATTTATGCCCTTTTCCTTTCTCTGTGGCTTAGTTGTGTTTTTATATGCTTGATTACGATTTTACAACTGTGTTAGGATTGGTAAGTGACTAGGGTGGGGCTAGGGTGCGTTTTGACTCACACCAAAATTCGGGTTGTATCACTTTCCTAGGAACGGATCTGTGTCGTAACTCAAGGTCCCCCTATAAATAGAATAGAATATGGTCATATTTAGGTTAAATGTGACATAGAAAGTGTAAATAAACAGAATTTGGCAAGGGAAAACGTGAAGATAACTAAGGTAATGTAACCTGTAACCCTGGGTGTAAACTGGGTTAAACTACACAAACTGTAAAGTTTGTGGCTATGCATTTGTATGTGAATCACGCAAAGGTCACTTTGTGCTGTAAGGTCAGTGTAATGCACCATGCAGGACATCAAAGACTTCAGATCGTCAGATATGTGCTCAGTCTGGTGTGTGCACACCGGAAAACAGTAATGCATCTGCGGTTCTTTTGCCTGAAATGACACAAAAAACAGTTAATGGGTACAAATTGAGAACCTGTTGGTGTCTAAATCTCTCTCTCACAAACACCCACCCACCCGTGCACACACACACACACACACACACACACACACACACACACACACACACACACTCATACAAACACACATACACACATGTCCCTCCACCCCGGCCCATGAACGTCTAATTCCAGGCCGCACTAATTCCATTACAGAGGTGTCCCCAATCCTTTTAGCACCTAGCCAGCTCGGAAGCTGCCTAAACCCACCCTGACACACACACTTCAATGGAGGAATAGAAGCTTCACCCACAGCCTTAACGCTCTTAACACTCATTCCCATTGCAGCTTAACATTCCTGGCTGACCATTAACCAAGCAATGTTAAACTTTAAACTTACAGCCAGTTTAATTCTGGAGACTTATTTGAAATATTTCAAAAAATATCTTAACGTCAGAGAACGTAACAGTATCGTTATTTTAATGTGTATTAAATTTACAGCATTTCCCTATAAAGTTATACATTTAGACATATAAGGTTTCATTAAGACAATGATTGATTATTGAATGACATTAAATATACTGAACAGATCATCTATTTTCATTTTGTGTATGTATTTGCACTTTTACTGATACATATATATATATACATACACACAGACATATATGTATGTAAGTATATTTCATAGACGCTAAATGACAGTAGAGAGAATGCTAGTGTTCATGTGGCCAAAATTATTTGAAAAATGTCAGTTTTACAACTGTCAAAATTTTAATCCCCATGAAATAAACTAATCACAAGCTCCTATGAAGCCTGCAACTGAGCCTCTAATCAAAACTTTGAAAGACACTTTAATTGCATTGGCTGAATGTAGCTTATCATTTCAGACCAAAGTGCATCCTGCATCCTCTTAATAACGTTATTAGCTTAAAGGGCATTCTTTATGAGAGCAGCCTTACTGTATTCCAACTCCAGACGAGCATTTGATCGCTGCCAAAAGCACAAACGTCAGCACAGACATGTTGGTGTGAATGAGAACAACCTCTCAAAACTATAAAATGTCTCTTAATGATTTTATGCTTAGAACTGCAATTATAATAAACCACAAGAGGGGTATAAAGCCCTTTAGCACTGAGTGACAAATACTTTAGGGATGAGTTGGTGTTTTGTTTGTGGTTCAGTCATCCAATTAACCAGTATCCACACTGGACCTCACTATACCACTATGGCCATGTGTAATCAAATCCTCACAGCAATGTCTTGAAATATATTTAGTCAGCTCTCTCTCTCTATGTATATTTTGCAGGGGTTACGTTCCAAGAGCACTGCAGTGTTGTGAGGTGGTAAAATAAACTTTAAATATGCCCCCAAATATGCTCCCAAAACATTTTCATTTCATTTTAAACTCAGCTTAACATATTACCCTGAAAGAAACTGCAAATATAAACCCATGTCTGTACTGTACAGTTTACACTGATCTCCAGCAAGAAAAGAATGTAAAATATTGATGTTACCCCAATATTGACTGTTTTGTAAATCATGCATGGGCGTTTTCTTTGTACAAGCAGGTAAATACAGTAATAAATTAATTTAAAACAACAGCTGCGTCACAGTGCAGCAGCCAATCAGCAGCAGGGAGAAATAAATAACATTCTCAGTTTGGCTACTTTGAGTAGAAGTGACTGTGATGTCCGGGCACTGTCTGCCACGCCACCTCGTCTTCACGCTGGTTGTTTATGTTTGGGAACGGCACTGAGCAGCGGAGGCTCATTCAGTTCAGGTGTCTGAACATAACTGCCGCAAATAGACAAATAATGTGCATAATCTTAAAAATATGTATTTTATTTAAATGAGAAGAGCCTAGACCTTTGATCTTTAGAAGTGCATAGAGCCAGTTTATACAGTCAGGTTCTAATTAAAATAGTGATTTTAAGAGCAGAGTGTGTGCATGTTTGTCTCTCTGATGTTTTGCACAGTTGTACAATTGTGGTAGGTGATTTCTGTGGTCATCAGGTCTAAAAAAATTTAGAAACTACATTCATGCCAGGAAACACAGTGGAAAGCACATCAGAAGAAGGCCTTTTCTTTTATCTACACACAAATGTAAGCAACTGGAGTTCACCAGACCAGTTGTTCCCAGCCTCGGCGCTGGAGACCCCACTGCCCTGCACGTCGTAGTTTTGCTGCTTCTACACAGCCACTTCAACAAAGAGAGGTTTGGTAATAACCTGATAGTTTGGATCAGGTGTGTCTAAAGGCCAGAGATGGAAAACTACAGGAACTTGAAATGGAACCTGGTTCTGGAGCTTTCAACAACAAACACTCAAGGTGGCTTTGACTTCAAAAAGAAGGATAGTTCTACAGAAAAGAACATCATTCACTGTGTTTAATATCCTGTAGGATCTGTAAGGTTTGGGAGTGGATGTCTGTGGAAGGTGTTCGTCCTTGTTAGGATACATAGCATCATGGACTCCAAATACCAGGACACTGGAAATGAAAACCTGGCTGTTTCTGCCAAAGAGATAAAACTGGGTCACGGTTGGGTCTTCTAGGACAATGATCTAAAACAGATGTCTGAATTCAGGCAAAAATGATTCAATGAATCAAGCTTTTGACAGTGCAATGCCAGTTCCTTGATCCACTGAAACATGTGGGGTGGTCTGATGAAGAGAGTCCAAAAATTTGGACCATGCAGGATCTGGAGAGATTCTGAGAGTAATCTCAGGCAGCATGCTCTTAAATTTAATCAAACATTAGGCCTACAGGAGAAGCTGTTTTGCTGGGCAAATGGAGCTTAATGTGTTTTCTTCTATATTTTTACAATGATGTCACACGCAAATACCCATAAAGAACAAAAATGCCTACATTATTTTACTTTAGGTTTTAGAAATACACTGAAAAAACACAAGCTTTTCGTCCCTCAGGAAAGATTCCGCCCAAAAGTAGGTGGGGAAACATGCATGAAACATGATTTTAGATGATTTTACACTGTTTTTTTTGTTGAATTTAGATTTTACTAATATACTCTAATGGTTAAATACATTCCAGGGGTTAAAGGTTCATTTGTTTATCACAGATTGGGCTAAATCCCCCCTGTGACATTTTCTTCCATGCCATTTGAAACCCATTATTTACCAAATGATCCAGTACTTTTGGTGCAGGCTGGAGCTGAGTCACTTTGGCACAGTGCTCTTCCATTAACAGACCCACTCCAGGCATGTTCTGTCACTTGAGGAGCACATAAACACATGTAGAGGTGTGAGAGCTCCTCTTCAATACTGAATGTGCACAAATTCATAGCATGACTTTGTGGGTTTTGACCAACTCTCCTCCTCCAGTTCTGTGGTAGAGGAGGAGGGAGGAGGTGAGGTGAGGGGAGGAGGAGGAGGAGCGGAGAGGTTAATCACCCGGAGCTTATCCCTCACCGGAATAATCGCAGCTGTTTAAAGCGAGGAGGCCAGAGCGGCCCGTGTTAATGTGATATCAATACACAGGAGCTGAGCTGCCTCGCGCTCGCCTCGCTCCCCGTCAACACGCCTGTCCATCTCCACGAGACTCTGAGGCACTGAGGCAGACGGAATGTGTCTACCATGTGTGCATTACCTCACCTTCTGATCTGAAGGAGGTTTTTATAGGTGCCATTGGAGGGCCTAATAATGTCTACTGCAGCCTCTGAACGCTTGAGGTTCAAAAGCTGTAGGACTTTAAAGGAATACAGTCTCAGAATCAGAATGCTTTATTGATCCTGGAGGAAATTGCTTATGTTACGACTACACACACATACGCAGAGACACAGAGACAAGAACAATAGAAAATATGAAAGTCAAAATAAATCCAGCGAAAACTCAGGAATTTCTCTGTATGAAATTCGCTATGCTGTATATGTTGGGATAAAGTACTATAGATACTACATAACTTTCAGTTCAGTGAATTTCTAATAAGACAAATAGCGGTTAGGAGTCTGTTACTTCATGTAATACAGATCAGTAGTATTTCAGTAATATTGACAAAAGTAATGACATTTCACATGCTAGTACTGCAGTGTTTCTAGTTTTTTAACCAAAATGTTTTGCTTTTAATCAATAATTCTGTAAGAGTATGTTTGATGTTAAGAACACTTTCATGAACTATCTTGCATTCTTGTTATTTTTGTTTGTATGTTTATGTGTATCGTCACTACAAAACTGGTAACTTTACAGAAGATGCTTCCTAAGTTTGAATCAATTTTAAGATCTTTTCCGAGTAATTTTAGACCATTTCTATAGGTTTATTCACTGTGAAATTAACTGTGCTTAAATCACTGTGCTATTTAACAGGCAACAAGTATATTAAAATACTGGACATACAAGGTTTTGTTTTACTTCAAAAGTATTATATATTGGGTCATACAATCTGTGCAGTTCATTCTTTCAGAGATGGAACCAAAGAGTCAGAGGGAAGAATTGATGCTCATATGTTCTTGACAATTAAGATTCAGAAGAGTTTTTTTAGAAGAGTTTTTTTTAGAAGGTTTTAGGAGAAACCTAGCTATTTATAATCATAATCTTTTTATAATGTGGATGTTTTTTAAACTTTAACACCTCTTACATCTAATTTACAAATGTGGTTCTTTAAAGAACCCTCTACTAAAGGTTTTTTTCAGGAAAGAAAAGAAAATCTTCAAAGAATCCTTGATTCAAAGAACTGCAATGCAGTGGTGTGGGTGGATTTCCCAAGTCTGGATAAGAAAAGCAAAAGTCACCAAAACCTCTTTTTTTTAAAAATCAATACTGATTATACTTATAGCAAAGTCACATTAAAGAGTCGCGTACACTATATGTTCAAAAGTATTCAGATGCCTCCTCTAAACTGTTAACATAGACAGTACAAGGTGCATCCATGGGTGACAAATCTTGTAGAACCTCGGTAGAAAAGCACTATTGATAGAACAGGAGCAGCCACACATGACCCTAAGGTCACCATGCCCAATGCCAAGCATCATCTGGAGGGGTCTAAAGCCCATGGCACTGGGTTGTGGAGCAGTGGAACTGTATTCTCTGGGGTCCCTTTGGGATGATTTGGAATAGAGTTTGAAAGTGACTAAGTGACACGCACCACAGCACACAGTGTGAACAGCACGAAATTCTTCCTCTGCATTTAACCCATTCACAGAGTGAAGCAGCAGGAAGCCAGGAACACAGCGCCCGGGGAGCAGAGTGTGGGGAGGGTACCTTGCTCAGGATACCACAGAGGTGCTTAGCAGTCTTGGGAATCAAATCCACAACTTCCTGATTGCAGAGAGAACGCCCTAACACTAGGCCACTCATCAGGTTGGGTGCTAATGTAGAACTAATCACTCAACATCACGACCCGACCTGGCTAATGATCTTATGACTGAATGCAGTCAAACCATGTTCAACATCTATTGGCCTTCCCAAAGACGTAGAGAAGCAGAGGATATTACCTATTAACACCTATCGGTTATCAGCACTGCAATGTGTGGTGGGTAGAGATTAAACAGGCTTCTTTTATTGACACACAGAGTGTGTATCTGTTCACACACTGATGTGTGTGTGTGTGTGTGTGTGTGTCTAAGGTTAACCTCCCAGATGCCAATCTGTTAGAAGTGTGTACATGCATATGTGTGTGTGTGTGTGTGTGTGTGTGTGTGTGTGTGTGTGTGTGTGTGTGTGTGTGTGTGTGTGTGT
>JBBJLR010062834.1:0-11288 GCA_037577145.1 Brachypetersius gabonensis
GCTCAGGTCTTTTGTAGTGAGGAGCCTCCTGAAGACCTTTTATGTCTCTGTGGTGGCCTCAGCCATCTTTTACAGTGGGGTCTGTAAAGCTGTCCAAGTATCTCTGCTGGGGACAGAACGAGACTGAACACTCGGATCCGGAGGGCCAGCTCTGTTCTAGTGTGCTTCTGGACCCAGTGGAGGCGGTGAGTGACAGGAGAATGGTGGCTAAGTTCTCATCCCTGTTTGTGAACATCTCCCACCCCATGCAGGAGACTCTGACAGCTCTGAGCAGCTCCTTCAGTGGAGGCTGCTGATGTGGAACGGAGAAATTCTGTAGGTCTTTCCTTCCAACTGCTGTCAGACTCCACAACAAAGACCATACAGATGAACACACATACGCAGACAGACACACACACACACACATCCAATTTACTCACTGTGTAGGCCTACATCCAGTCTTACTTCTAAATGTGCAATTTAGTCTACTTACAGTTTACAAATATATATGTATATTTTTACAATGTAGTCACTGTTACGTGCTGAGGCACTTTTTATGTTTTCTCCTGTGTTTTTTTTTGTACTTTGCGCTGTCCTACTCTGTACAGGCCAACCCCGATGATGTTTACGTTATGGTACTCGTGATTGGCTGATCACCCAGGATAGTTTTCCTATTGGTGGATCACTCCCAGATGTTCCGCCTCCTCAAGTTTAAGAAGATGTCAGCTTTAGAAGAAGGTGAAGGGGAGAAGTGTTGGAATTTGGATTGTGGAGTTAGAATTTTGGTGGAGTGTTGCTGAGAGAGTTATTGAGAGTTGGAGTGTGAGAACTGAGAGAGTGTGTTTGACTAAGAGTGTATTGGTTTGTGTGTGTCTAATCTTTATGAACAGAGTTGTTCTCGTGTCTTGTTTTGGAGTTGGGTCAGGTTAGTTTTCTTTGTTACTACACACCTTGTCACTACACCTTAGAATTCCTTTGTTAGCACACCAGGGGGGTATTCCACGAAACTGGTTTATGGGAAAGTCTGGCTTACTTTGAAAAGTCTCACTTAGTTAAATGGGAGTTCCATTCCATCAACATGGTTTAAATGAGTCCCCGCTGTGATTCCATGGTAACTTAGACAGGAGAACAAGTCTGGTCCCGACCAGGTTAAAGTTCTCGCTAGCTAGCTTTGTCTCACGAAATGTCGGATATGTGGAAACGGATTCCCGAGAGATCGTTTCGTCATGAGAACTCCCTGCTATCGCTGCTCATTAAAAAAAAGGGACTGTACACATCTTAGCATTTTCATTGCATTAAAATATTAAATACTTCTAGTATTGCAATTGTCAATCAATGCAACAAATGAAATCATAAATAAATAAATATATACTAATAACAAGAACATAAAGCATAAAACACTTTATTATTTAAAGTATAACATAAAAAATATTATTAGTGCATTGCCTAGTGGTTAGGACGTTGGTCATGCAATCAGAAGGTTAGGGGTTCGAATCTCAACAGCTAGTATCACTACTGAGGTTCCCTTGAATAAGGTACCATCCTCACACTCTGCTCTCCAGCACCCCTAAATGCAGGGTTAAAATGCAGAGGAAGAATTTCACATTGTTCACATTATGTTGTGTTGTGGTCAGGTGTGACTGTAAGGGTTAATAAATAAATTAAGGTAATTAAGATCAGGTCTATTCAAGCAGCACTGAGACTGACACCTGCCTGGAGAGTCAGCAGAAAGAAGAAAGACACAAGTATGGACTGTCCAGAAGACCCAAAGGGCATCAGACCTAAAGCCCCTAAAGGGCATTTAGGGACTTTCATGTTGGGAGTGTCTTTTGAACTGTAGGAATATTATACACAGCAATACTTTCTTCTACAGGGGTTTTAACTGAGTCCTGCTTGGGGACAGGGGTTATGCCTGCCTGCCATACCTTTTACCCGGAACCACAGACTGGGACAGAGAAGGCCTGGAACACCACCCACAGCAGAACAAGGGCACAAATCCAGATGATCTCTGGCCAACAAAAGTCAAGGTTCAACATTCATACACACCACATTTCTTTTAGACCAACTTTTCAGGCTAACACATTTTTTCTGTAGATTAGATGCCTGATAGAGTAAGGCAGAAAAGACGCTCACACTAGAGGAGCAGTGGGAGGACATTCCTGCTCCTGAAGAGGGACTAGATAGAAGAAGTGTGAGGAACCTTTACAGGGAGTCCTTTTCACAGCCACTGGAGATGGCCATGCCTCTACCGTTCTGAATTTCAAAAAAAAAAAAAAACATGCGGAAAATTGAGAATTTTCTTTATTCAAAGATGTGTATTAATCAGAATTTTTTTGAAGCTGTGGAGAGAGAACAGAAAATTAAAACTGCATCCTTCTCTACTTTCTTGATGTCTAACAAAGGAGCTTTTTGACCAAGGTCCATATTCATATTTAGGGCCCACATCAGCCCCTCCCACCCCTGTAAAGTGGGCGGAGCAGCTGGCTTAGTCTTATTTATGGACTTTGTCAGTGCCCCTTTAACCGTCAAAAATAGCCGTTTGAACAGCGTCCGGTTCTAAACAAGAACTCTGGCAGTTAAAGTCGTTAGAGTAGATACATTTTATACAAACTTCTTGCAGCGAGGTGGCAGTTCATCACTGTACCACAAAATCACGATATTCACAAACACATGACTTGCACATTTAGCCTGTCTGCTATAGTTTCAAGTTTCAATGTCATGTACAGATAACAATGTAGCACCATTACCGTAATTAAACTCTTAGGTTCGTGTTCTCCCAACTTTACATAAATATATAGAAGTATATGGATAAAAAAATAAAAAAATTACAATTTTAGGAATATATTCTGCCAAGTCACCACTCTGGCTTTATGTATGACTACATGATTGCCTTTTTTGGTATAAAATTTTTGTGTTCTTCTGTTGAAAAATGAAGAAAGAATAGGCTGCTCTCGTTTTGTTCTTGTTCCGCGTCATTTCATCTACGTCTCGACCATCCATTCATTTAGGCTTCTTCAATATCTCGGATGCGCACGTTAAGCAAGACTATGCAAGTCTGTCTTGAATTAGCCTTGATTGGAAAAGCCTGAACCACATTAGTGGCACGACTTGAGGCTTAACTGGGAGATGGCGCTAGATTGAGTCTTACTTTTTTGGGCGAGTCTGGCTTTCGTTTGCTACTTTCCTGGAATACCCATCAGGTAAGAGGCGGAGATCACCCTTGTTTGTATGTTTTGTTTTGTTTTGTTTTGTTTATTTATGAATAGTGTAGGTTAGATAGGGTTTGTTGTGGGTTTAGAATAGGATAGACAAATTCTTCACTTAGAGTAGGGAAACGGTTTGTTCTGTTCTTTGGTGTCGCCACTAGATCCAACTCGTTTGTTTTTGTGTACACTTGTATTGTGTACTTCGTTTGTATATTTGTAAATAGTGATTTGGATTGTACCATTACCTCATCACTATCTGTTTGTAAATATTTGTTTTCTAATATATCTATTTTTGTATATATTTCATCTGTCTTGGACTCATTATTTCTGTGCCCAGTAAAGTGTCCATCCTACCAACCTAATCACATCTCTAGTCATAACAGTTGCATTGTAAAAATATACATATCTTTGATGCTAAGGGAGTAAACCATATCTAAGTGATCAAATAGGTACTGTGGAGTTTCACATTTAGAGTGGAGATATATTTTTAATATTTAATATTTAGATTAAGATCATTTAAGGCAAATCCTCCATGTTGGTGAGGGCAGATCACAGCACGCAGCACGCAGCCCCGCCCCCTGCTAAGTAACAGCCAGTTGTAATCACAGGGCGTGGCCAATTAGCATATCTTCTAAATGTTCAGAGCTCAACATTTACAGCTCAAACATCCCACATTTAGAGTTGCCGTTTGTAAACATTGCCACTCAAAGACTTGAGACTTGACATGGTAAATATGACTAGTGAACATCTCTGCATGGTCACCCCAATACTATCTTGTAGTGCTGGGTAGGGTCTTGATGTTTGTCTAATGTAAAAGTTACTTGCTATTTGGGTGTGTGTGCGCTAGACTCAAGAGAAAGAGAAAACTACGGGCCTCAAAGACTTTCGTGTCCTCTGCCTGCAGTTTCTCCAGTGGATGTGGAGTGCTTCTTCTGTCAGCCAAGTCAGGAGAAGTTGGAAGACTTCTCTGGATCTAGTCTTAGTGTGTGACTGTGTGCTTCCCCTGTTTCTCTCTCTCTCTCTCTACAGGCTTGACAGCTTGGTCTCGCAGAGAGAGCTCCATGGAGCGTGGAGCAGCTGATTCTGGACTCCTGTATTCAGAGAAAGTTTGTCTGGAGTGAAGGATCTCCAGGACTGTGTATTTTGTTGTAGTTTGTTCGTGCACTTCCGAGTGCAGGTCCTCTGGCAACCCTGTGTACCTCGGCAAGCCTCAGGCCAGCTGTGAGAGTCAGCTCAGCTCCAAGAACTTTGAGTTATTTCCTTAAAGAACCTTATTTGTATAGTAACCACTATTTCCTATACGCACTCTCCCTCACCGACCTTGACAAATTGTTCATAAAAAGAATAGCAATCCGAGCATTTTACACACAGACTGCCACAAATTGTATAAAGAGTGAACAGAAAAGGGGGAAAGTGGTCTTAATTTTTTCCATGGCTGTAGCTGAAAGAGTCTAGCATTACAAATACATATATGTATTTCCCCAGTGGTGGAACGAACTCCCTCTTGCAATCAGATCTGCAGAGTCCTTTGCCTCTTCATGTGTCATCTGAAGACCCAGCTCTTCAAGGAGCACCTTGGTGACTAACCAGTCCTCTTATACATCTTTTCCTATATATTAAAAAAACATCCTTGGGCACTTATCCTCTTAACTGCTTTTCCTTACTTGTGTATTAACCTCCAACTTTTTTTAGACAGGGCTTTACAAGCCCTGTCAAAAAAAACAAAATGTGTTCGTTTGAAAAGTTACAGCCAGTTTAATATTTTATGTATATTTTATTAATTATATGTTAAATGTATTGACTCATTTTTGACTTGGGGTTATTTACACTTTTGCATGCAACTTTACATGTCTCTTTAAAATGTCTGCTAATGCACAACAGCACAAAATTTCAAAGCAACATTTGCAATGACGACTGGAAAAACAAACATTGAGATAAAAGTTCTAATACGTCATAATGCGGTAATCAAATAATAGACAGATACTTACAAATTACTATATAATAGATAACAGAATATTTTAATACCATTGGGTATTATAGTTTTTCAGAGTAAAATCTATTCAAGGTTATTATTTAATGAAATAATTCTTTAAATGACAAACTTTTAAATTCTATCATAAAAAGAAAGTGTCAGAAAAATGTTTCTTTCAATGCACCTATTTTTTCACCAGATTAACATAAAAATGGGGTGCCATTCTTAGTCATGTAATGTAATTGTTTTAATTACTTTCCAGTGACAGCTAAAAAAAAAAATAAAGTTTGTACAACCTTTTGAATACTTTTCTGGTGCTGTACAAAAGCATTTGTCTGCAAACCTGCATACTCAATCTCTTTGTGCTGGCTTCTTTTTTATATTGACGTTACACAAGGGAGTGAGTGAAAGGAACAGATGTATTAATAGAAAGATGATCACTTCACTTTGACAATCCAACCCCCCTTGATGAACAAGCCATGGGACAATCAAGCTGCATATTTCTGCTCATGGTCTTAATTAGCTTTCACTTAATTGTCCAAGAGGCATCTTGAAAGTGATGGTTACATTCTCATCATTTTACATCAGAGTGGTATGATACATGGGCCCCTCTTAGTGTCTTTTGCCACTTTGTTGGACAGACTTTGCTCTGTGTGGAAAAAAAATTGTAATAGGTTAGAAAAAGGCCTCCCTGGAATGCATGAGAGGCTTCAAATAGCCAGAACCCACCTGTTCCTTCACTACGAACCAATGAGATTTTCCAGGAAAAAAATGCTTGCTCTATAACTTGTGGAAATGCAATGCCACGTTTCACCAGTAAATGTAAGAAGGGGCTATGCTACCACAAAGGGATAGCTTTTTGTTTTCTTTCTATTTTGTGTAAAAATGAAGGGGAATCAGGTTGGCCTGTAATTCTGAAAGGCCACTCCATGGTCTCACTACAAAGTACAAATTGCTGCTAATAAGGTGTTTGAATGGGTCATGAGTACCATGACAGCAAAATTTCTTTCCATCATCACTAGCATGATCTCACTGCATCAGGAGGAATGGCTAGCCTTCAAGAACAGTGGGTATGATACCCTTTTTATTTGATTAAGATTTTTCTCCTGGCTACAACACTGCACTTCCCAGTGCTCTTATTTTGCTCTACAATGGAGATGGTCCCCAAGCTTTCAAGGAAATTATGCTTTGTCTTTGTCCGTGAGGAGGCGGAGCAAGTTTTTTTGTTTATTACCGATGTTTATTAATTATTAGTGCAGGCACAGAAGACAAGATTGTTCTCTCTTCTAATAATTGCTAATTGACCAATGACTAAAAAGCTAACTATGCTTATAATTGACAAAAACTAGCTTGTGCTCACTGAACTGAAACTGAGTGCAGTTACAAACACTTGATCCCATCCACACTGGGATTTTGACTCAAAATGGAACAAAGTCAGCAAGAAAAAAGGAATAATGTGGAGTGCTGAGCAACCGGTCCACAGCTGTTGGTATTTTGCATTTTGTGAAGGTCCTGCCAGTAAATAAGTTGCAGCATTAGTAAAGTGCAGCAACCCCCTCATGCCCCATCTCTCACCCTCTCTATCTCATATATATATTAGGCACCTTTATATCTTAGGCACCTGTGCACATTTTTTGAAGTTAATTTATATCCACAGTGGGATATAACCAGTGTTAGAAGAACACAGGTTTGGATCCAGGTTTCTGCTCAGGGCCTGCAGTCATTGGGTGAATAAATAAAATTCGATAATCAGCACCTAATTTAATCTCCTGCAGTAAAAAGAGCCGAACCAGGGATTTGATGGAGCTGCAGGTAAAACTGGGCTTCCATGAGGAAAGAGGTCTGGAAATGGTTCAGAGAACACTTTGCCTCACATAAAACCAAAGATGTGTAAATTAAACAAATGGCTCGCATAACGTGGCACTGATAGGACTTGGTGGAAATGGTTAAAATGTGTCTTTTTCACCTTTACTATTAGTTTTTTATTAAAATATCTCTATATTCTTTTTAACTCCAATGGTGACATGCACTCCCGAAAAGATCTGTTTTTGGCACGGATTAAAATGACATATTTTGTTAGTCACTGTGTGTTTCATCGTAAAGATTTAATACTTCACCTTACATTTTTCAGACAGCTAAATATGTTTGCATGGTGTTGGACAGATTCAAAGAATCAATGTCGAAGTACTTATCATTTATATTTGATTTAAGAGCCTGCAACCTACATGTTTATTTTTATTTCCTAAAGCCTACTTACTTTGTGAGTTAATGAACTTAATAATTTGTTTTTTCACGTCCTTTTCCAACCTCTCTTTACACTTTACAATTAAACAGGGTAAAAAGAGATAGTGGACCAGGCCAAACTGCTGTATGCTACATACACCATGTGTTAACAGCAGTGATGGAAATAACGGCGCTATAAGTAAACGGCGTTACTAACGGCGATACTTTTTTTAGTAACGAGTAATCTAACGAATTACTTTTTCCCCGTTACACCGCCGTTACTGTTACTGACATTAAATTGTGCGTTACTATAACTGAGAACAGTGAAGCGGTTTTCATACGAGCAGCGTCTCTCTCTTTCTCTGTGAGTGTGTGTGTGTGTGTGTGTGTTCGGGGCGGGACACAACCAGTGAAGATGATTGGTGTGTCTGTAAACACCTGGTGTAACTGAGAACGCGATGATTGGCTTAGGTTTGCCAATCAGAGGCAGCTCCCACACAAGCACACGTGCGATCAGTCGAATTTGAATTTGATAGTTGTCTCTCACGTTGTCCCACAACAACATTAAAATTGTGTAGATTAGAGTACAATGTTTTATATTTGTTATAGTTGTATTAAATCAGATTTTTTAAAAGTTACACAATAGTTACTTTACCTGGTAATTAGTTACTTTTATAATGATGTAACTCAGTTACTATTTGGGAGAAGTAACTAGTAACTGTAACTAATTACTTTTTTAAAGGTACGTGCCCAACACTGGTTAACAGGCTTTTCATGACATAATGTTCTTGCAGCATGAGGCATGAGCTGCTGCTCATTAATAGACAAGCAGTAAACTAATGGAATGGGAAAATGCATTTGGTTTTGATGTATTTTTGTCCAAGCATCAGCGACCTGGCAACCATTCAATCAAGAAGCAGAGCTCAAGTAAGGTTTATTTTTATTACTTTGATTGTGATTCACATAGACATTAAACGTCTCTATTTTAATACAAAGTAGGGCCAGAATGAGACACAAAAATCAAGGCTGCATTTGAGGGATGGATCTGGATTTTATACAGTGAAGATTTTTGTTTTTTTTATTTATTTGTTTATGCTTTAAAGGAGGCAAATGTAAAAAATTACTGATCATCCCAAAAACCCTAACTCAGATGTACTGTGTATGAAAATAGCCTTTACTTCCAAAGATGGGAACCCCTGATGTTCACAATGGAGAATGAGTGTACTGACTAACTGTACTGTGAACTGTTGTTCAGCAATTCTGTGTGCTTTGATAATGGTACACTATAATAAAGGATATGCCCAACAGATCTGTTGAACTTTGCAAGTTCTGGATCAATGGCAGGTAAATCATTCTGGAAAACAGGACATTGAGCAAAGTGTGACTGAATGTGATTGATTTGGCTTTCACTGATACCCTACTTGTGTACATTCATCTTGGGGAAAGTGCCGTTTTTCTACAATTGGTAAATGAAACATTAAACCTTATTAGATAAAAATGACTAGTGTGGTATGCAATTTCTCCATTTATTTAGTTGAAAAAGATTTTTCCCTACAGTTTTTAAAAAATTTAAATATATTAAATATGGCACACTAATTAGCTGACACTACTAACATTATCACTGTGACATCTATTTTGAGCTATGGTAAGCTGTGATGCATGCAGTCCCAATCTCAGCCACCTCGGGTTTGGTAAGGTTGAATTCAGAACACAGCATAGAGAGTCTGACTGTGGATAAGTTCAGTGACTTTAAATGGTGGCAACCTCTACTTTGTCACTGTGCTCATTTCACACAAAATAAAAGGAGTGGCTTATGTTTAATATACCTAAACTGGATGACTAAATCCAGTTCAATGAGTCAAAAGATGAAACTTTAAAACTTTGGAACTTTAAAAAGATTCCTCAGACTAATCAAAAAGTTATCTGGTTCTTGTTTCCACTTAGAGTGCTTTCAAAGTAAAAGTGACCAATCTGTCATATGAGAACCCATTCACCAAGTGAAACAACAGACAGCCAGGAGCTCAGAGCCGGGAGCAGTGTGTGGAGACAATGGAGCATTTTAACCAAACACTAAAGCAAATGCTAAAAAAGTAATAGAAAAGGAGAGAAATTGGGTTCTACTCCTCCCTTACGCACTATTTGCAGTTAGAGAAGCTTCCCAAGCCTCCACCAGGTTCATCTCTTTTGAGCTCCTCTTCGGATGGAGACCCCGGGGCTTACTAGAATGTCACGAATGAGAGCTGGGAGAACCAGCCAGACCAATATCTCTCCACGACTGAATTTGTGCACAAGCTCCATGCCCGACTGGATAAAGTCGCCCCGATCATGCGAGGGCACATGGTGGAAGCCCAGAAAGCCCAAGTGTGGGTTCATAACAGCACAGCACAGCTCCGGGAGATAAGTGCTTGTAATAGTATCGAGCAGCAGTTGTAAGTTCCTAGCCAAATGGCAGGACCTTTAGTCAAAGTCAAAGTTAACTTTATTGTTGTTTCACCATATACAAGTATACAGGGAGACAAAATGGCGAGAGCTCTGGATCTACAGTGTACATACAAATTTAGTGCAATAGAAGAACTCAAATTTAAAATAAAATAGACAAGACAAAACATTGTGCAAGACAGAAACAATGCAATCAGACAATATATAGTAATATATGAATCTATGGTATGTGCAAATTGGTAAGCTATATTAATATACTATACATATACAGCAAGAATTTGAGTAGCAGCATGTTCCACAGTTTAAGAAAAATATGATGTAATGAATCATAATAAAAGTGTGCAAATACTAGAGGTATGTATGTGTTTTACAGTCTTTTGTTCTGTGTGCAAAAACAGTCCTTGTGAAAGTGGCTGTGCATGTGTGTATTAAGGTGAACAGGCTGTTGGGGTTGAAGGGTAGAGTTAGTGTTTAAAATTCTTGGGGGCAGCGTGCTGTTAAGAAGCCTGACAGGCTGGGGATAAAAACTGTCCCGCAGCCTGTGTGTGAGGGGTGAGAGGGGTCCTGCACAATGTTGCAGGCCCTGCGAACACTGCGCTTCTGAAATGTGTCCGGGAGTGAGGGGAGAGGCACCCCAATAATGTTCTCTGCTGTCTTTACTATCCTCTGCAGGTGCTTGCGGTCGAATGTACTGCAGTTGCCGTAACAGATAGTGATGCAGCTGGTCAGAACACTTTCAATGGTACCTCTGTAGAATGTGGTGAGGATAGGAGGGGGGCAGGCTCGCTCTTTTCAGCCGTCGCAGGAAGTGTAGTCTCTGCTGGGCGCGCTTGGAGGTGGTGTTCTCTGTCCATGTAAGTTCCTCAGTTATGTGCACACCCAGGAACTTGGTACTCCTTACGATCTCCACAGCTGACCCATTGATGTTGAGTGGGAGGTGGGCAGGAAGTGTCCTCCTGAAGTCCACAATTATCTCTTTTGTCTTGGCGACATTAAAAGATAATTTGTTGTCTCTGCACCAGTCAGACATACGTTCCACCTCTTCTCTGTAGGCAGACTCATCGTTCCTGCTTATCAGTCCCAGCACAATTGAATCATCCGCAAACTTGATGATGTGCTTCGTGTTGTATGTGGCTGTGCAGTCGTGAGTAAGCAGGGTGAAGAGCAGCCCTGCGGCGCTCCTGTACTCAGTGTGATCCTTTAGGCAACATCATTGATGAACTGGACGTCCTTCTGAGTTCGTTTCCGGATGATGACTCGCCGCTTATCCTCCTTGGTGACTTCAATCTCTCTAGCGACAAGTTGCAGACCTGTGGACTCGCCATGCTTCTGTCGTCCTTTGGCCTGACCCTTGGCAAATCCCCACCGACTCACAAAGCAGGCAACACTCTTGACTTGGTATCCTCCAGATCACTTCCCACGTTCAACATACTGTCTACTCCTTTACATGTCTCTGACCATCATCTTCT
>JBBJLR010062843.1:0-11287 GCA_037577145.1 Brachypetersius gabonensis
AGAGAGAGAGAGAGAGAGAGAGAGAGAGAGAGAGAGAGAGAGAGAGAGATAGAGAGAGAGACAGAGAGAGAGAGAGACAGAGAGAGAGAGAGACAGACAGAGAGAGAGAGACAGAGAGAGAGACAGAGAGAGAGACAGAGAGAGAGAGACAGAGAGAGAGAGAACAGGAAGTAAAAGAAAAAAACATGACGTATTTAGCTGGGTGAGTAAGGCCATTCTTTAGAGAGTCTCTGAGTAACAGGGCGAGTTTTACAGGCGTGACTCAAGTCAAGCCTTGAAAACTGTGTTTAAAGTGTACAGCTAAAGATGTTCCACCACTGAAAAAAAATTATCCAAAACTTAATCTAGGTGAGAAATTAAACTCTTAATAAACTTTTAAATACACCGATCTGCCATAATATTAAAATCGCCTGCCTGATGCTGGGTCCTCTGTCACTGAAACAGGTCTGACCGGGCGAGACTACAGACCCCTGAAGCGGAAGCGGTGCTGTGGTATCTGGCATCAAGCAGCAGATCCTTTAAGTCCCGTACGTTGTCAGGTGTGGCCTTAGATCAGACTAGATTATTCAGTATCTTTCACAGACACTAAACTGGACAGAGATCAGGGAATCTGGACCCAAGTCAAAACTTTGAACAATGTTTGCAGTGTCATGCCTTTAAATACTGGTGCTATGAAATCAGTGATCCTGGTCTACCGATCACTGCCCAGATGGACTGTAATAATATCTTCCCATCATCGCTACCGTGGTTTTAAACTCCGATTTCAGTAAATATAACCGGTGTAAAACAGTCTAGAACCGGTGTTGGTTCTCCTACACTCTCCCCGTTGCTGAAGGAGGTGTTGGGGCCCGAGGTGTTTACACTCCCCCCTGATCTAGAGAGAGCTCACCGGAGTCCGACTCTTGGCTCCGGCCAAAGAAAGTCTCCTCGCCTGTTCCTGGTTTGTTTTTCCAGATGTCAGGAGAAGGAATCTGTGTTGTGTTGGGCTAGAAACCACGAACTGAAATTACAATACGGATCTATCAGGACTAGCCAAGAAGCGGACTGCATTTAACAGCGTAAAACAAGCTCTGTACCAGAAGAGTGTCCGATTCCAGCACCTGTTCTTACCTTTAACTCTCCTGATGAAGCTCAGAAGTTTTACGAGCAAAAGTTCCGTAACGAATAGAAACATGTCTCCATGCTGATCTGAGCAGAGAGGACGGTAAAACTACTACACCCGAATTGATAAGGATGGTAATCCGATAATCATTGTTTTGATTGTTTGTAAAGAAATAGGAAGAAAAAAACAGTCTAAAATAGCTGAACAGTTGTTTTACACACGTTGGTCTAGATAACTATTAATTATGTTCTGAATGATTTATTCGCATTAGACTGTTATCAGGTTTCAGAATTTGTTTAGAACCCCGGGAGCCCTCTATGTTAATGTGAGGTTCCATCACCAGAAGTCTTTAGGATCAGAGTTTAGCCTGCGGCTTGCCCCAGAGAGGGGGTCAATTATAGGACAAGTTCTAGTTCAGAGTGTGTTTGGGTCAGGGGAAGGGTTTATGGGTTGGTCACTCCTAGGCTTTTGTTGCTTGTTTTACCCCTTTGGCATCTGAGGGAATTCTTTTTTGTTGCCATGCTCTTTGTTACAACCATTTTGTTTTACTACTTTATTTTCCACCACTATGGGGAGCTCTAGCGTCATGAAAGGTGATCTACGATTCATTAGCTGGAATGTTAAAGGACGATATTTCCCCAACTAAACAGAAGTTGGACCCCCAATCTCAGTACAATATATTGTCATCTGGTAATACAGAGCGAATCTTGTTGAAGTCACATGGTTTGCGAATATGGTGTCATGTTTACGAATATGGTGATAAAGCTAGTCGTCTTTTGGCACATCCACTTAAAAGCCGCTCTGTAACTCAGCAAATTACACATCGTAAGAAACCGGACGACGAACTGACTACTGATCTGGAGGAAATGAATGAAATATTTACCACGTATTACTCGACCTTATACACATCTGAATCCTCTGGTAGTGACATTACTGTAGAACATTGTTTCAATGATCTCCAACTTCCCTCCGTAGGTACAACAGTCAGAAATTATTGCCGCAATAACATCGATGCAAAGTAGTAAGATGCCTGGCCCTGACGGCTACCCGATTTTTAAAAATATTCTCTGATCAGTTATCTAGTATTCTTCTTGATCTGTTTAATGACTTTTTGCCCATGGGTCATTGCCAAAAACATTAACTGAAGCATGTATCATTTTGTTGTTAAAACCTGGTGAAAATGGCGCAGATTGTGGCTCATACAGACCAATCACTCTTTTGAACTGTGATGTGAAGCTTCTAGCAAAAGCTCTGGCCCTCTGGAGCTATAATGCAAGAGGTGATCTCAACTGACCAGACAGGTTTCATCTCGGGCATTCATTTACAAATATTCGCCGTCTTATAAATATTATTTACTCTGACGCAACCAGTGGTGCGCCAGAGGTGGTTGTGTCGCTGGACGCGGAGAAGGCCTTTGACAGGGTAGAGTGGGAATATTTGTTTAAATGTTTGAAGAAATTTGGTTTTGGCCCCAATTTTATTTCATGGATCAAGCTTCTATACGACTCTCCCCATGCCTCTATAATTACAAATGAAAAAACAATCACAGTATTTTCGGCTAACGAGAGGGACTCGACAGGGTTGCCCAATTAGCACCCTGTTATTTGCTCTAGCCGTGGAACCTTTATCCATTGCACTTAAATCATTGTCATCAGTAAGTGGAATTTACAGAAGTGGACAGGAACATAGGCTTTCTTTGTATGCGGACGATATATTATATATATCAGGACTATTTTAAGTATACCCCAAATGATCCACTTACTCGAGACGTTTGGCACAGTCTCTGGGTACAAGCTTAAGTTTTGTAAAAGTGAATGTTATCCGGTCAATGACCTAGCCCTTCAAATACAGGATAATGCGCTACCGTTTCGAATGGTCAAGAGCGGCTTTAAGTACTTCGGCACTAATATTACTAGAGACATGCAAAGTCTTCTTCAGGCAAACTTCTCTCCTTTTTTCGAAAAAATTAAGACGGATTTACAGAATTTCCCTAGCAGGAAAGGTTAACTGCATAAAAATGAATGCGATTCCCAAATTTCTGTATTAATTCAATGTATTCCACCCAGATCCTTCTTTAAATCGCTTGATAAAATTTTTACTTCATTCTTATGGAACAACAAATGCCCCAGATTACGTTTAGAACTACTGCAGAGGCCTAAATGTCAGGGTGGCTTGGGTCTGCCTAATCTTTGCTATTATTGGGCTGCAAACATTCAGAAAATTCTCTTTGGCTCCACGCTCCACATACAAGCTGGTGTTATTGTACTTCAACGTGCCTATTGGCCCTGATTTCCACTAGTATGCCCTTTTCAGTCTCACGTTTTACTAACAATCCAGTGGTCATAAATACTCATGGTTCCAAAGTCTTTTCTCACTTTATCTCCTATATGTAACAATCACCTTTTCCTCTCAGCAAGAATAGACTCGGCATTCTCTCTGGCAAAGACATGGGATCTCTGCCTTCAAAGACATGTACCTTAGTGGAGTTTTTGCAAGCTTTGAGGAACTGTCACAGAAATTTAACTTACCCCGGTCCAGTTTATTTCGCTATTTTCAAATCCTCCACTTTCTCCAGAGTCATGACCCTAAACTTCCCACATGCACCTTCAGTATTAAGTAAAGATATTATTTTGGAGACTCCTTTTAATCTGAGGGGATTGATGTCGAGATTGCACGATTTTATAACTTCTCTTAAAATTGCAACAGACTCAAATATTAGAGTAGACTGGTCGAATGAGATGGGAGTGGATATCGAGGACAACATTTGGGACTGTGCTCAAAGGGTGAATAAGGAAGCACTATTAAAGTATTACATAGAGTGCATTTTTCCAAAGTTAAACTAGCTAAATTTGAACCTAACCTAGATATTACCTGTGACAGATGTCACACCAGCCCACACTGACTGTTTTGGTCTTACCCTATTTTATCAGCTTATTGGTACAGGATTTTTAAAATACTATCAGAAGCTCTTAATACAATTTTTCCTGTTGATGCACTTCTAGCTATTTTTGGTGTTACTGATGACAAACATCACAGACTAAGGAAAAGACATGAGGACATTATCGCATTTGCGACTCTCTTAGCACGTAGAAGGATATTACTTCATTGGAGATCAGCAAATCCACCTAATGTGTCCTTATGGCTAGCCGACCTCTCACAGGTTACACATTTAGAAAAGATTAAATACTCAAGGAATAAATTCTTCTCCACCTGGGGTCCGATTTTGTCATACCTTGGTAAACTTAAAACTACTATTTAGCAAGAAACTAATATCTATCAGCTTCCCTAGGTGCTTGGGATGATGCCGGAAAGCTTGGTTGTTTGATGCATTTCCAGCTTCTCAGGTATTTATGGTGTATATAATTTACAATGTATGTATGTTAGTATATAGTTCTATCTCTATAAAGAGCATGGGAAATTTGTATTATTTCTTTTTTTATATATATGTATGTGCTTTCCTAGAAGAATGTTCCCGTTTAGGGAGGGAGGGATGGGATGGGAATTGGTGGGGTGGGGGGGTATGTTTGCATATGTATCCGTGACAAAAGGGAAATATATGTCCAAGTGATTGCACACTGTACTGTTTGTTTTTTCAATGATATTTCCAAATAAAATAAATTACACACAAAAAAAAAGGTCCGAAACATGGGCCAACGCTGGTTGGGTTGCCCAAGGGAGGGTGTCTGATGTTGAGAGACCCGAAACACCTGAGGATCTCAGTAAACATGATGATGTGTCCCGCAGATCTATCTACGTACCAAAGTTCTCCGGGTTCTTGTGTTTTTCTGTTTGTTTCTAAAACATAAAATAACAGCAATTTCTGTATGTCCATTTGCGTGTAACGCCGTTTTGAACCCCAGCGTTGGTTTGTATTATTACATGTTCTTAAAATTACAGTAACTTTGGTTCTATGTGACACAGGAACCACAAACAAAGCTCAACATGACGTCTGACATCACGAGAACCAACGCACACCGGGGGAGCTTCCATATGAGGAGCCGATTTACCGTATGACATCAGTTTAATGTTTGTTGCACTTCTGGCTCGGATCTATTAAACCGTTTGTGCTACGGAAGCTCAGTAAAAGCTGTGAAAGGTGAGTGGTGGAAAATGCAGCTCACCCTGTTCCCGCAGGAAGCTGATCGTGTCTCGCATTACCAGCGGAATGCCCTCCGAGTCGGCCCCTCTGTCTCTCAACCTGCACACAAACAGTAGTCACTAAAGAACCTCTGTACTCTTAACCCACACACCGGTTCTACTGGGGACATTTATCACAGTTCTTATTATCCAACATTACAACAGGAACAATAATAATAATAATAATCCCGAGAGGTTTCACTGATCACTACTGGTAACAGTGACAGGAGACCAGGCAGCAGAGACACTCACACGGAGAGCGGCACCCCAAACTGCTGAAAGGGGAGGGGAGGGCTGCGGGGGGGTGAGATCGGACCAGGGACGACGGACGGCTTCAGATTCAGACGGATCTTATCATCGTACCTAGAGACAGGCAGACAGAGACGAGGCTGTATAATACTGTATACTGTATAAAACAGTATAACGTGTTTTTCTGTGTATATTTAATTTAATGTAGTTATTTTTCAGGCAATGTGTTTACAGGTAATGAGGGTTAAACTCTTACGCTCGGACTCGACTGGGAATCACCAGCTGTTCACACTTCACTATCTCCTCCAGCTCGCTCAGGTAGTTCACATAGTGTATCTTACGGCCAAACTTGAAGCTGCAGACAGAGACATACATCAGAATCACTTCCACAGTCATGCGTCTCGTTGTTATCGATATGCTGCTGCTGCAGAGTGCTGAACCCAGTCCTGGCGGCTAGCCGTGAAAACTCCACTCTAACACTCAGGAGTCAGACCATTAATTATTAAGAGTGGAACCAGGGCTGCAGCAGAACCTTAAGAAACACTGACTTACAGCATGTACAAATTCTCTATGCAAGTACAGTATTTTGGCTCTGTAAAGTAAATCTACAGTGAAAGTGCTGCACACACCAGTGTAAAGGCTACAGACGAATCTACCTGATGAGCGGCTTGAAGAAGATGAGGACGGTTCTGATGAACATGGTGGGGTGGACGATGTAAAATGCCTTAATGTTCTTCTTATACCTAAAAAAGGGCAGACAGACTGCATTAGAGGTAAATCACAGAATTACAGGACACTGCTCATTTATGTACTCTGGGTCGCGGCTAGAGAAATCGAACCGAACCCGAGAGCAGGGCAGGCTTAACGAGTTTCAGTAGGAGACGATCGCACCACTTACTTTCTCTCGAACTCTCGGTAGGCGTCCCGCAGCCAGCTGAGGGACAGCTTGTTCTCGCTGGTCATGCCATGGTGGAAGTAGATGAGTGTGTAATCGCTCTCCACATACTTATCTAAAGTCTGCTTCAGGTACCTGCAATATAAACACATTCAAGTAATCAACACACTTTAAAAGACCCAGCGCAAATTTACAGGCAACAGAGTAACACTGAACCATCAGCTCTAAATCTATCAAAAGTCTTATTCAAGCTGAAATTTACAAAATCAGAAAACTTTACTGATCCTGGAGGAAACTGCTTCTGTTACAAGTCACAGAAACAAGACTGATAAAATATAGAGTCTAAATTAAATCAAAATAGAACACTCAATATGAAATACACTACACACAGAAATGAGTTCTAAGGAATATAAAGCTTTCTTAAGTTTTCCTGGTCACAATGAATAATAGTCTAAACAAACTTTATAGGTTTTTCTGTTACAGTGTTAAAAGCTGGGGGGTGGGACCAATCTAACAGTCCCTAATCTAACTGATCCCAGCCCAGGCGTCAGTGCACAGCTACGCCAGCGGTGCAGGGCTCGCTCCTCCATGAGAGAAAGTTCACAGTGAGTGAAGAGTGAGGGAACGCTCCAGAGGAAGTTCTATTTCTGCAGAACTTGTGACTCAGAAGTAAACAAAACTAGCTGACTCAGCGCTGCGGGTCCGAGCGTTCCAGGAAGGGGAGAGACCTACAGCAGGAGCTTCTGGTGGTCCAGCTGACTGTGGGGGGGCATGCGGCACGCGCTGAACACGATCACCTTCCGCCCAAAGTTATCGTCCCCTGCGGGTCGGAGAGAAGACACAGTGAGAAGGGTTTCGGAGCCCATATTCACAATATTCCTGTATAATGTTTCTGAATAAGAAAAACACAAGCGCTGGACGTCTCACCGGCCACTTCCACAACCTGGTGCTTCGCAATTTCGTAGAACAGGTCATCCCGCGTCAGGTGGGAGCCTTCACTGAGACTCTTAATGTCTGTCGCTACACAACACAGAGGGTCATACATTACATACATACTACATACATACTACATACATACTACATACATACTACACACATACTACACACATACTACACACGTTGCTATGGTGACAGCTTGGGATTTTTTCACTCAGATTCATAAGGAATCGACCTGGAATGGTGTTTAATTAACAGGAGTTTCTCGTCAAGAGTTTCTCTCCTTCTTAATGTGTTTGGGATCATCAGTTGTGACGGTCGGATTGGTCCAGTCCACAGTTAGTGATCCTGTTCCACTACGGTTCTACTGCACATTATGGCAAGAACCACTGAACTAATAAAAAAACAACAGTCCATCATTCCCTGATTACAGAACAGATTCTGGTTTAACTCGGTTTCTGTTTACTGCATAATTCCATGTGTTCCCTCATCATTTAGTTTGTTTTCAATATTAATCTGCAATGTAGAAAATAATAAAAACAAAGAAAAAAAGATTGAATGAGAAGTTGTGTCCAGACTTTTGACTCGAAGTGTATACACACACACACACACACACACAATAATATAAAAAATATCAGTAAACATATGACTGATATGATATACACTGACATATTTACTGATTGATATATTTAGGTTGGTGAAAGCTATATGGCAGTTGCATGTTGCTCAGAGTAGAGCTGCACTGTTCTGAAGAAGAGGGAGACACATTTTGCAGAGACTGATAAAATCTATTTCCTTATTATACACTCATGAAATTGCACGCATGCTCCTTTAAGAACGATCCCTTCTAGTGTACGCACACGTAGATTATTGCACAGAGCAGGCCGGCAGAGTTATGAAAACCCTGCTTCCTTCATTTCACAGGCCAATCAATCACTAGTGCAAACGTGAAACTATATTTTCACTCTTAAATGAATGTGCTGCCATTCCATTACTCTCAGGACCTTAAAGCCTGTTTGCTGTCTGAGAGTCAGACAAACTGCACATGACTGCAGATAGACTGAGTTACAGAGATCTTACAAGGAAGAGCAGCAAGAAGATGACAGTGTGTGTGTGTGTGTGTGTGTGTGTGTGTGTGTACAGTCTAATCCTTTCCATTTCTCTCTTACACACACACTTCTGTCAGCGTTGATTCTCTGCAATCTTCCTGTTCACTTCATTCACTGCTGCAGCCACTTTAGGCAGGGACTATTCATACCATTCATCAGTTACACACACACGCACACATTCATACG
The DNA here is from genome assembly GCA_037577145.1 of Brachypetersius gabonensis. NCBI lineage: Eukaryota > Metazoa > Chordata > Actinopteri > Characiformes > Alestidae > Brachypetersius > Brachypetersius gabonensis. Next base: position 8,615 of record JBBJLR010062843.1, read on the forward strand.
TACACACACATACACACGTGTCCACGTACGTACACATACACAAACGCACACACACACACACATGCATGCACACAGAAACGGATTACAGATTATCTTCTGACCCCCTCTTCAGTCCCCCTTCAATGACACTGAGCCCATCCGACAGTTTCCCCGAGTCCAGGCCTTCTGCTAAATACAGTCGCATCTGAAGCTTCAGGCGATATTTCTAATATTAAAGTCACACAGTGGGAGTCTTACAGTGAAACCAATCGGAAATGTGGGACTGCTGGGTTTAAAAATCTGCAGTCATTAATAACCAAACTTCTGCAATTAAAAACACTCTAAAATGTGTTTAAAGGGAACATATTCCCTTCAATATCGTCTCTGTGTGATATCTGTGTCTGCGCACGGAACATCCGCTAGTAAACGGAAAAGTCATCCAACAGTGTTTTGAGGAACCTGTTCTGTGGGTTGCTTACAGACAGGCCATTTCAGGGCTCGCAAAGTTTCAAAATCCCTGGTAGCCCTTCGTGGCATGCACTCTTCAGTTTTCGGTAGCCCAAAATAAACATGAGTAGCCCGAATATAAAAGAGATTATTTTTTATGTAAAATATTGTAAAGGAAACAAAACATCAATCAAATAATCGTTAAAACACAAATTAAAACAACTGTATAAAATTACCATCATCAACTCAAATATTTGGTTCTAATTGAACAGAAACAAAATCACTGTTAATAAGGTGATTGGGACGGGACTGGAAAGAATGTAAGGGGGAGTGGGCGGGACCCGGGAATCGTAATAACACTACGATAACTTTACACAGAAATATACCTTTTAAATAAATAAACTCATTTTGAACTCAATACTAGTTGTCCTGTCTCTCTATGCTCTCCTCCTGTTTGCTGTGTGTAGTAGGTTAAGTGAATGGCGTGCTCCACACACCCGTAACAGTAGGTGGCGATAGTCCCGACCTCCAATAATATAAGAAGAAGCGTCTTCTTCATGCACTTTTTAGTCGCGAAAATCATAACCATGCTGTGCTGAAACGACTACTGTCTGAAAATCATGGGTGTCGTTTGGTCAAGCCACCCTAAATATTACTTGCTTCCTTAAGCGAAAGGAAATGTTTGGTGAAAAGTTTTCAGCCCTCTATACACACTAATTCATTCCTACAACTCTGGGGGCTAAGCCCACCTTGTCGATTCCAGCCAAAAAAAACAACACAAGAGTGGGAGGGAGTGGGAGTCATTCTTCTGGGATTGGGACGGGACGCGATTTTCCCCCTTTTTTTTTTAATGGGATTGGGATGGGATGGGATTTTTTTGTGGGTGGGACGGGAGAAGTTTAAAAAATTTACTCCCGAGTCACCCTCTAATACACAGTTCGTGTGATCACAAAGTGCAAGTAAAAAACACGAGCGAATTCAAACACGATTTCAATATTTCACATATTAACAGTGGCTCATCGATTCCAGAAAATGAAATAATTACCAGCTACATTTGCAAAAGAATCCAAAAGCACTGACATGTATTTTTCCTTCCTATGACAGCCCGAGGACAGGGCTGAGATAGATTTTGGTAGCCCGACTGGAAGACACAATAGCCCCGGGACGTCGGGCTAGCGATTTTGCAAGCCCTGCATTTTATTAAAGATCTGAGAAGTTCTGGGTTTACAGATGCAGTTTGAATAGCTCAGAAACACAGAGCCCCTCCCGGGCCCTCAGAAACACAGAGCCCCTCCCGGGCCCTCAGGAACACAGAGCCCCTCCCGGGCCCTCAGAAACACAGAGCCCCTCCCGGACCCTCAGAAACACAGAGCCCCTCCCGGACCCTCATTAATACACGAAGGGGAATCATCACAGTTTAATTGGACTTAATCAAGACTTCATGAACCTACTGTCAGCTGCCCTTCCACTAAACGGCTGCAGCGTTTCTTCCCTCCTTTTCTCTTTTTTCTGCTGGCAGGAGAGAGCAACACGTGTGCGACAAGAGAACATTTTCACATCTTTATTTTCCTATTTTTAGGATATTTTAGGTTGGAGGAATGCTCTTACATTTACAAATGTGGATATAATATTTATTTATATCAATAACAGACAATTGAAAGATCACGTGGGCAGATAAAGATTTATATGTGAACACTGAATTCAGGGATATTATCTATTTTTCCCAAACAGCTGCAGCGGAGCCGCATGACCTTCAGAGCATCCGGCTGGGAGAAGCTTCCCCGTCTCTGCTGTGACCACGCCAGCATGATGGTACACTAAAGTCCCGCATTTGTCTGCGGGCCTCTCTCAGTCCCGGTTTGTGAGTCAGTAAGATCTGTTCATACACAGCTGTGTCCTGTGACTCATATCCGAACTGTAATCTGATAAGATTTTTGATCGTACAGACACTTAAATGCATCTTTACATTTACATTCAGTACATCATATTACATCAGAGTAATATGCAAATCAGATCATCCTTGCTTTCAAAGACACTTGACTGGCCACACAGAGCCCTGACCTCAACCCCATCCAGCCATTTGAACTGGAACTGAAATTGTGATCCAGACCTTCTCATCCAACAACAGTGTCTGACCTCATAAATGCTACAGAATGAATGGACACAAATTCAAATTCCCACAGAAACTCCAGAATCTGGTGGAAAGTCTTCCAAGAAGAGTGGAAGCTGTTAGAGCTGCAAAGGGGG
>JBBJLR010062874.1:0-11286 GCA_037577145.1 Brachypetersius gabonensis
CTCTCTCTCTCTCTCTCTCTCTCTCTCTCTCTCTCTCTCTCTCTCTCTCTCTCTCTCTCGCTCTCTCTCTCTCTCGCGCTCTCATTTTAGGCTCCAGAGCTCATAACAGCTTTTGATGAACATAGAGTAACTAATAACTTTAAGTTTGGTGTCTTATATCAGAAGGAAGGACAGGTAAGTAACATATACACCTTTGGTAAAGATAAGATAAGCAAAAAATGCTTAAAATTTTGAAGTAGTAGTGTTGAACTGATACCTGCATTACTAAAATGTACTATGTGTGTAAATAATCACATTACATGGTCAGCTAGCGCAAACTAGAACATAGAACAGGACCATTCTCTTGAGAACGTTTGCAATAGCTGCCTAGAAAGTTATTAAAGAGGACAAACCATCTGGTGTGCTGGTCAAGGGACTCTTAAACTAAAAGTTAGTTCATTTAAATACAGTCCCAAACCTTTATTTCACCTGAGTATTCAGTTACAGTTATTTATTTACACTTTCACTTACACTCTCTGCAATATGAAATGTTTGTTTTGCAGTTGACAGAGGAAGACATTCTCTGTAATAATGAAGAGAGTGAAGACTTTAAAGACTTTCTCTCAATTTTGGGCCAAACAGTCAAGCTGCGAGGATTCCCTGGGTAAACAGCATCAACTGGGTGTCCATGGACTTGTGCTACTTTAGAAAACAAAAAGAAGTGATGTTTGTGACAATAAGCAGCGTTCTCTCTATCTAAGGTTCAGAGGCGGATTGGATGTGTCTCATGGCCAGACAGGGAGTGAAGCAGTGTTCACGTCCTTTCATGGGAGAGAAATCATGTTCCATGTTGCCACTAAACTGCCCTTCACAGATGGAGATTCACAACAGGTGAGGAACCATGTCCTTCTGCTCACTGGCCACTTTACTCCACTGTGAAGTAACTACTGAGGGCAATCACAAGGGAGAGTATGGTAAAATATTTAGTAGTCTTTATTGGTCTAATATATATTGACATGTACAACCACAACTCACAGAAAGATCCTATTTGGATGATTTTCCTACTTAAACACACCTGGTGCATCCCATTATTTATTAGGTTTAAAAGATGTGTTGGAATAAGAAAGTTATCAAATTGTGGTCATTTCTGGTCTAGACTGCAGCCCATCTAGCATGTATACTTTATTGTGAAGGTCTAGGTACCCTCTTTCATTACATTTTGGAGCTTTCCCTGCTCTAACACACCACTTTAACTCAGGAAGGGCTAGGACTAGTTAGTTCAGATGTGTTGAAAGGGTACCCCAGGCCAAGACTTGGCAACCACTAGGCTAGAGGATGATTAATACAACATGTTTATCAACAGAATGGCTACAGACATTCTAATAATACACCAGCATAATAGAGCTTCTAATAGGACAGTGAGCATGTGCCAGTCAAAAATTTGCAGAGAATTATTTGGGGTTTATAACAGATCAAACCTATGAAATGACACATGGATTTACTAAAATAATGAAACTTGTTTAGGCTCATTGTCTCATTGCCTTTTGATAGTTCTTTTAAAAATAAATTAAAGCAAAGATAACTTCACTATATATATATAATGAAAAATGCATGTTCTTGTTTTTGTGTCCAAATTTACATTCAACCTCATTTTATTTTCCCTTGCTACCCTCTTCTCCTGAACGTCCAGCTCCAGAGGAAGAGACACATTGGGAACGACATCGTCGCAGTGGTTTATCAGGAGGGCCACACCCCTTTTATCTGTGATGTCATCTCCTCCCACTTCCTTCACTGTTTCATTGCTGTGAGGAGGGTGAAGAGGGAGAATGGAGCGGATGGGGGGGATGGGGGGGCATTTCAGGTGAGTCAGAAAAGAAACTGAGTCTAAAATGTTTCAGTGCATCATGAAATCGTAATTTTTATAATTAGATTTTATTACGAATAAACATTTCTTTGGTATTATTCAGAATATTTGTTAACACATTAAACACATACATTTTAAGGCTAAATACACTGAGCCTTTCAAATTTAAAACAGAAGGATTTTTTTATTTAGTGATTAGTATTATTAGAATAAATTATAATCCATTCAAATATATCTTTACCAAACCCTTATAAAACCGTCATGTATGATTGACAGGTGTCTATCACTGCAAGGGAGGATGTACCCCCATTTGGCCCACCCCTCCCCAGTCCTCCTATTTTTACAGAGGTGAGAACTCATGATTTCCACTTGCTGGATGTTCACTTGTCTTGCAGTAGATATAAAAAAACACCTTTGTTCACCAAGGTACATGATGCACTATAGATCTATGGGTGGGTGATTCTTCAACTAGGGGCACTTTTGGCCTTGTGAACTTGAGGGGAAAAAAGTGTTCAAATCAAAATTGTCACAGTCTAATAGGTTAGTATAACTAGTCTAGTTTGATGATCCATAAGAGAACGCACTAATATTACGAGACAAATTAGTGGTTTTTTTTACAGATTTCCCAACCCGCCTTGCACAAATATAATTTCCATCACATGTATATATTTGATATTTAGTTTGGTATTGTAAAATTGTAATGAGTCTTTTAGATCAGTGGTTCCCAAACTTTTTTCCTTGAAGCCCCCCTTTGCCAGTGTCCAAGACAAGCCAGGCCCCCTCAACTCCTACCCGCATAAACAGAATAAAGTGATTAATTATGAACTTTTATTTGCAAAAAATAAAAGGTTTTGGTTCTTATACTCTTATACACACACACACACACACACACACACACACACACACACACCTTTGCGTTTCTCAGACATTGGGATTTTATAAATTTAATGTGTACAAATTTTGGTAACCATAGTGCAGACAAAATTGTGGCACCCCCTGAGATCTCTAGCGCCCCCCTAAGGGGGGTCCGGACCCCAGGTTGGGAACCACTGTCTTAGATTAACAATATTCTGAAAAGAAGAAACTAAATCATATCTTAAACTATATCTTATCAGAGAGAGAGCATTTAGAGTAACAATACACTGTGTGAGAGATAATTTATATGTGCATTAAAGTGAGGTTTTGTGTGTGTGTGTGTGGGGGGGGGGGGGGGGGGAGGATGTAATTCAAGGCCAAAGGTTGCAGATTTCTTCCCATACTGCCGCCTTAATCTCCTTGTGGCGTTTTGTCACTGCTATGGGTTCAGGGATGAGGCCTATTATAGCCATGGGTTGGTACCAGATTACATCATCTCTCAGTGGCAAATAAAAGCGATTTCTCCCAATACCGGTCATTGTTTTCACAGTGTGTGTGGTGGTGATGTCAGCTGCTTTTTAGACTTTAGGGAGTCAGCCTGCCTCACTTTTTTCAATAATCGATCAAACCGTTTGCGGTACTTCTCGACCTTCTGCAGAGCCTTCTCAAACTTAACATCGCTTTCATACAATGTTGCACACACTTTTGATCGGTTTCTTAGAACCGTTTTCCTTTCTCTTTGTTTTTGCGTTAAAGGTTGGGCAGAGGGTGATAGTGAGGGTGGTGTGGGAGGTGGAGGCACAGGTTCTGCCTGAACAGAATCTGGAGAGTTTGGTGGGGTGGTGGTAGCAAGGTAAGCCAGTACCTCAAGAGCTTTGTTCATTTTCTCCCGATCATTTTTCATATAGATTCTCCGTTGTCTCCTTCGATTGCGTTGTTCTCTCTTTGGTAATTCTGCAATTGGCTTAACAACCCCCCTTTCTTTTTTTCTCTGGTATCTATCCCTGTCTCTTTTCAGTCGCTCTTCCTATTTGACAGGGTCCTCTTTTATTCTGTCCCTATAGGCCTGAGACCTTTCCTTTGTAGACTTCCGTGGCATTTTAAAAACAGATGAACATGCATTTCAAAAAATATAGAATTAATATTTAATAATAAATACATATTCATTATATATTTAAATAAATAAATTGCACATATGTAGCCTTACAATGTATGAATTGCACCTGTAAACATAAATATAATTTCCACCACACCTTTGTAATTTCTACGCAAGTGTTGAAAATTACGGTGATGGACATTACAATCCGACAGTATTTTGTGAAAAAATCTAAGCTAGCATCAAATATGAGGTATGAATTGGTATCTAGCATTTCATGCATGCAAAATACATCAACGTACGTTAAAATATCAACTTATTTACAAACTCAGTTGATGTTACGGCATGTTTGGAAATTACATACAATAAAAATATTTTCATTTCAAGTGATATTTACCTTGGGTTTTCTTCAAAAGTTGATGGATAAATTCAAAATTTCCTCCATATCAGACATACACTGTAATGACACTGTTCATCTCCATAGAAACTACCCAAACAAGCTTTTCTACAAACTTTTTAAAGGAACATTACTGTGTTGTGGTGGAAATTATAGCAATACTGTGGGACAACTAAATTTGGTAAAAAAAAAAAATCACATAAATAGTTGTTTGACCTTGAACACCCCAATTATGTTTTGATTATTTTACTTATACTCTATTCAGTCACATTTAAAAAAATTTGAAAAATCATTTTTTTACACTTCATTTTCGTTATTGAAGATCAGAAGTCTGGGTGTGGGACAGGCACAAAACAGCAATATTTATATATATAATGATTTTGAAAAAGGTGAAAAAGTCATCATAGAACACTGGTAAAAATTTCCTAAAGCACTTTTATTGTAAAGATAACTACGAAAGTGTGAAATTTTCCTTTTTTTTTTTTTAAAATAAAACATGATCAAAGGACATGAAAGTGCCTGTAGTCTAAGAATCACCCGGGTAACACTTAATTATTGTACTTCATTATTTTGGAAGATTTGTGCATTACTTTACACATTTTTCTTTACACATTTTTCATTTCCAAGATAAAAAAACATCCTTTTTACTTTTTTGCGATTTTTCTCAGGCTACTCAGTACATCACAGCATCACAACACCATCCTACAAGGACTTGTTTGCTAAAACATTTACTTTTTCTTCCTTGAGTATGTTTAAATGTTGATGGTTTTTCACTCACGTACATTTTTGGATCCATGCTTCAACATTGAACAGGGCATGATTTTCCAACACTACCTTGTTTTTCACTAAGTTTAACCAGAGTAACCTGCACCACATGGGTCAGTAGATTGTCATTTAAAATGTTTGTCTTTAATCATAGCAAGTCCAAGTCAACTCTCACGTCTTTGAGTGGTAACGTTTACAAATTGCAACTGTAAATGTGGGATTTTTGAGCTGTAAATGTTGAGCTCTGAACGTTTAGAAGATATGCTAATTGACCACGCCCCGTGATTACAATTGGCAGTTGCTAAGCAGGGGGCGGGGCTGTATGCTGTGACCTGCCCTCACCAACATGGAGGATTTGCCTTAAATGGTCTTAAATCTAAATATTAAATATGAAAAGTATATCTCCACTCTAAATGTGAAACTCCACAGTTAGATGGGGCTCCGTGACCCCTTTCCAACGACCCATCGAAAATCGTTATAAGCAGTGATGGGAGTAATGACGCTATAAATAAACGGCGTTAATAACGGCGATACTTTTTTCAGTAACTAGTAATCAAATGAATTACTGTTTCCCCGTTACACCGCCATTACCATTACTGACAATAAAATGCGCGTTACTATAACTGAGAACACTGAAGCGGTTTTCATGCGAGCAGCGTCTCTCTCAGCCATAGGACCTCTCTTTCTCTGGGGGGTGTGTGTGGGTTCGGGTCCGGATTGGTGTGTCTCTAAGCACGTGGTGTAACTGAGAACGCGATGATTGGCTTAGAATGAGTAAATTTCCATTGTTTGCCAATCAGAGGCAGAGTAGCGCGGTCAGTCGCACACACACCAACATCAAGGAATCGCAATGATGGCACCTCGTTATGAGCTGAAAACCGTTCACCTCGGACAAAAGTAATGGGACACAGGAGCGATGTGAACGGTTTTCGGGTCGTTGAAGAGTGCGAGATCTAAATAAATAATTCCATGAAATGAACATGGTTTACGAGTTATGACTCACGAGTCGCAGCACCCGAGTCAAGTCTCAAGTCACTGACAAGTCTTTGTTTGTGTGACTTAAGTGAGTCCCTGTCTCTGGTGTGCACTGTCATCCTCAAAGTTCCTGTTGAAATGTTAAACACTAAACATGTGTCGTTGACTACATTTAGAGTTTGAGAAGAACTGTATAAATTAGTTTTTCGTCAGGATTGTCATCATATTACGGGAGCACTCTTCTCTTCCAGGGCTCTGTGTTTCGGGAGTTTCTCTTGACCAAACTCATCAATGCTGAGATTTCTTGTTACAGGGCTGAACGGTTCAGCAGGCTAGAGGTACTAATTACATGTTTTTGTACCTGTTTGACTTTTATACACTATGTACTTTCTGCAAAAGCTGTCATGTTTGATAGGAAGTCTCACCATTATTCCTCCCTCTCCCTAATTCTAAGTTGCGCACACGTTCCTCGCTCTTGGAGGCCCTGCGCTCAGAGTTGTCCTCCCGCTCCCAGGCTATGCAGGGAGAGCCGGTGAACACGACTGCCCCCTTGAGTGAAAGTGGGAGGGTGGCTCCAGAAGGGGGAGGAGGTTTCATCGAAAACTTTAAGGTGGACAAATGCTTCCAATTTCACTAAAAATCTGCAAGTGTCCGCTAAAATAACTCAATGCCCTAAACTGTGCTGAGTTGTACAGTAATAAAGCCTTGCTTATGTGGTATCTTTAAAAAGGGCAAACGTTTGAACAACATTAGGTTTTCAGCTGGATGTTACTGCTGTTTTAAGCTATGAATTTGAGTCTGATTTTATAGATGACACAGGGAGCCACTGCTAGAGCAAGATCACTGTCTGTTGTCTTGCAGTCACAGTCTCTCTCTGTTGCAGAGAGCCATCAGGGTGCGCAGTCACTCTTTTGACACACTGGGAGGTGCAAAGAAGACAGGAGGGACAGCAGTACAAAAGCAAAGGGTAATCTCTCTCATACCCCATCTACGTGTATCCCTTTGTGGGATGTTTTCATGGTCTTCTGCATGCATGAGTGTAATTCCTGATGTGCTCTAACCCAACTCTAAGCTTCACTTCAGCAACCAAAATGTACCTGCATGCTCTTAACTGTTCTTAGACTACTAGCATTTTCTTTGCCAGGAGCAGTTAAATGTGCACACAACAGCACAAATAATCGTAGTTGGTGAGGTGGTATGATGAATAGGAATCACTATTTCATTTCAAATATACTGATCCTATACTGTTTTTTCCCTCTGATTCAAACACATGGGAACAGGATGGTGAAGGGTAAGTAACAGCTCTCTGTCTACCGATGTTTGCACCTGAACACTATGGCATGTCACTCATATATGATCACTCTCCAAGTCATTTCTGAATGGTGAACAGATCAAACTTTGTTTTACATCCTCTGTGCAACCTATAGTGAATTAGGTCACAGGACACCTGGTCCTGGCCCACTGCCAACTGACAGCCAAGTCTACGCAGACGTCAAAGGACACTCAAGCCCTCAAGAAGACATGTAGCCCACTGCCTGCTGACTCAGGTGCTCCAACCACAACGATCCACAGACACGAAAGACTTTCAAGCAAGAAAACCAAACAAAGGTGGTCAAGAATGTTTGTGTAATGCTGTCAGAATCATAGAGATGCCCATGGTTTTTAGATTTAGTTGTTTTAAACCCAGTACACAAGGATTTGGTTCTGTGAGGTCAAAATCTAGACATGTACCAGCAAAGACAGACCAAATCCTGTCTTTGGAGATATGCCTTCTGAGACTAGAGATCCAAACCTAATTAAACATAGTTGTTTAAGTCCATATCTTAAAGAACAAATACAGTTTTCGTACTCCTTGAAGATGCTTTGGGTTTGATAGTTTAGGAATGAGTTCCTAAAAATCTTAGCAGTGAAACATGAAAAATGAAAAACCCTGGACAACCGGGGCTTGAGCATACGGTCACCATACCCAATGTGAAATATGAACTAGAGGGGTATATTGCTCACCAGGACTGTGGGATTATCTAGAGTGATGAAGCACCGCACTATGGGGGGCTGTTTAGGAAATATTTCAGACTTTTGTTACACAAACACATTTGAAACACATGCACATTCACATATGAAACTGTCACGCATGCATCCATTCTACTGAAAACTCACACACATACTGTATATGAAACACTTATACACATACAAATGAAAAGGACTTTTTGAAATGCTTATACAGATGCAACAAAAATACATTCATATAGCATAGTGAGGCATTGAAAACATTTCAGTATGAAAACGTTAGTAATATTTCTCTGGAAGCGACGTTTGTACTCAGTTCAACAGAACAATACTATGAATAGGTGTCAATAACTGTTCATTGCTTAACTTTACTTGTTTCCTTAAGTGAAAGGATAGGTCTGGTGCAAGGTTTTCAGCCCTCTATACATGTTAATTCCTTCCTACAACCCTGGGGGCTAAGCCCCCTTGTCTTTCAAGCCTAGTGACATAGATTTGAGACGCCTTCCGGATATACTGAAACACCTTCAGGATATACTGAAATGTGAAAAGCCTCACTATGCTATATAAATTTATTTTTGTTACATAATAATCTATTTCACATGCATTTCATACGTGCGTGAGTCAGTTTCACCTTTATCTGTATGAGCAATTCATATGTGTGTGTGAGTGTGAGAAAATGCATTTCACATGTTTCTGAGTGAGCTTTTCATATGTGTGTGTGAGTCCTTTTCATCTGCATGTGTATAAGTGTTTCATTTGTGTGTGTGCGTGTAAGTCCATTTCACCTGTATCTGTGTAAGTGTTTCATATACAGTATGTGTGTGTGAGTTTTCAGTAGAATGGATGCCTGCTTGACAGTTTCATATGTGAATGTGTATGTGTTTCAAATGTGTTTGTGTAACAAAAGCCTGAAATATTTCCTAAACGGCCCCTCATACCGCACAGTACCTTTGACATGTGTTGCAGTACAGTTTGATATACAGAACTAAACATCAACATACCTGACCTCACTAGCGCTCTGTGGTTAAATGCAATCAGATCAACATTGCATGTTCTTGTGTGAAGCCTTTCAGGAAGAGTAGAAGCTGTTACTGTTGAAAATGAGGGACAGACTCCTTATTAATACCCTTGATTTCAGAAGAAATGTTGGATGAGAAGGTGTCTATAAACTTTGGCAACTCTATTTGGACAGCCATCTGTAGATGCTTAGTCTAAACTCACCTTAAATTTAACTTCAACCTAAAACCTAATCCTAACAATAACCGTTGTCCTAAAGTTAACACTAACCCTTACTCGAATTCCAAAGCTTTTCAGAATCGACTGAAAAGCTTCATTGTGGACTTGGGTGGCAACCTTAAATTACGACTGTCCACTACATTTGTTAATATTATGGTGAAAATGGCATATTAATATTCATTTGGGCTTGACATGGTGGAATTCTTTAGCAATGGTAGCTCTGAAAGGAACAGGAGCTGTTGATCACTGAATCTAAGCCTAGCCAGATTTTTTTTTACTTGTCATAGTAGAAAACTGAGAACAATGAAACATGAGGTTTGCTGCAGCAGATCCCCTCAACCCAGAACTTCAGCAACTTACTTATTTTAGGAGTTATATCAGTTACTGGAATACTATATTATCATTTAAATGAAAGGTGATAAAATTTTTACTTTTATATGGTCTTCCTTATTTTATGCCAGTAATGTAAGGTTTGTCAGTTCTTCTTCCCTGAGATGGTCAGTCTACTTGTTCGGTGTCCGATTTCAAGGGGCGATGCAAGCTGCAAATTATGATGTAACTCCTTCCATGAACCTCCATTAGTTTTCTACTAAAGCACTTCATACCTTTTTCAAAGTTTTAGAGACTGTCATGCAAACAAATTCTTTATTCCTTATTCATGCTGACTTAATAACAATCATGTATATTGCATATGATGTGTTGGTAAAGATACATTTTGTATATATCTGCTGCATATTAATATTCAGTCTACATCCTTGCAGCACTTTTATCATCTTTGTACAGGGCTGTAAGCAGATTTACTTTTGGAGAAATGTGACCTATTGTACATAGTTAATAAACCAACTGTCAAATGTGTACCACACCAACCGCCTACTCTTTTCATGTTTGGATCAATAAGTAAATATTAATCAATATGATAAATGAATTATACACTGTAATATATCTTTTCAAACCATCTTGATCCTGGTTGTGAGTACTTCAGGTTACACGTCCTGAGGCCAGACTATTTTCAAAAACACAGCAGTGATCATGAATGGAGAGTCTTTGAGAACAGTGGCAACTTCTCCAATGTTTGAAAAGCACACTGACATACAAGGTATGTCCAACCCTTATGTTGGTGTAACACTGCCCTGGAAAGTTTTGTTCCAACCATAACCTAGCACACCTGGTTCATTAAGGCCTTTGGAAGCCTCTGAATATTAAAAGCTGAACATAGAAACTGTTAGATGCATGGTCACATGTGGTAGGCTAAGTGGCTCTCTCAAACTCAAAAATCTAAATGTGTTTCCACATTGGTTGGATGGTTTATATGTTTATACCTTGGCCATGCACTGTTTTCTGTTACCCTAACACTGTCAGTCATTATTACTAACTTAATGATTACCAAACAAATTAGGTAGGATATACATCTCAATTTAGGTCCAATGGCAAGGTTTAACTTATTTTCTTGTTTTTTTTACATGAACAATATGTTTCTGTCTTTTGCTTTTGTGCACCTTGATTATCTAGTAGAACAAAAGAATAAGCAACAATTCAAGAGATGACCCAGAAACCCTAGTTACTCACACTTTACACGGTAGCTAGGTGTCAAAGTGTTATCTAAATAAAAACTAAAATCACCAAATTTATCCAAACGTGTCTTTATGGAGCTCGACGTGTGCGCTGGAGCACATTAATGCTGGAACAGAAAAGGTCCTTTCCCAAACTGTGTACACAGTTGGAAGCATGGTGTTGTTCAAGCACTAATATGGGAAGGAAGTGGTAAAATAAAGAGTCAAAAGAGCTGGCTCTTCTTGGCCAGAAGAACTGTTATTCCATTTCATCAGTGATGGGAATAACGGCGCTATAAGTAAACGGCGATACTTTTTTTAGTAACGAGTAATGTAACGAATGACTGTTTCCCCCGTTACACTGCCATTACCGTTACTGACAAAACAATCCGCGTTACTATAACTGAGAACACTGATGCGGTTTTCATGCGAGCAGCGTCTCTCTCTTTCTCTGGGGTGTGTGTGTGTGTGTGTGTGTGTTCGGGTCCGGGGCGGGACACAACCAGTGAAGATGATTGGTGTGTCTGTAAACACGTGGTGTAACTGAGAACGCGATGATTGGC
>JBBJLR010062894.1:0-11286 GCA_037577145.1 Brachypetersius gabonensis
ATATGTGTGTGTATATGTGTATGTGTGTGTGTGTATATATATATATGAATGAACATATATACATGTATGTGTGTATAGATGTATATAAACAGCCTTGTTTTGAGAGATCATTTTGGTCATGGAGAAAAGGTGGATTTTTTTTATGAGCTATGAGTCTTTTATGGGACTATAAAATACCAAATTAAAACTCAGCAGCAGAAAGGCCTTTTTCTTTTGAGTAAATCTGTGCCCTAGATGCCTACTAGGTCTTTTACAAAATAAGAGCCCCATTCATAATGATACGTAATAGGACAGAGGTGGTGAGGAAAAGTGCCTTTGCTGAACTGAAAGATTTGCCCCGGTGGAGGCAGGAGGATTTCAAAAATGCTCCAACTTTAATGTGTCACTACAAAACTTCTTATATTGCAGTCATATATCAGACATACACTACAGTCTTTTTATTTTATCCACAAGTGAGAAGAGTCGGAAAAGAGCAAATGCGGTGTGATTCAGTATTTCAAACTGGATCAAAGAAACTTGACCATCCATTTTGTTTCAGTGAAATAAAACAATGTGCCGCTTGAGATAATAGAAAAACAAAAGAAAACAAGAAACGGCGCTTGCATGCGACCTGCTTCACTTAATAACATTAACTGGACAAATGGTTAAGATCATAACTAAACGAAGACTGAAGTTTTAAACTGAACTGTGAGCGATGAAACTGAATAAATATTTAAACTGAATAAAAATATTGTTTAAAATGTCTGTTCTACATTAACATTATATAATAATAATATAAACATAATGTTCGACATTATCTATTATATTCTGCACACTATTACTACTTTTCCTCGTAGTGTGGATCATCACAGAATCGGTGGCTATTTTAAAATCCTGCAACAAATTCTCCCTCAAAGTGTGAAACTAATCTTACTATTGTAGGTTTGTGCAGGTTTACAGGTTTACAAAACCTTTTGTTAATGTGTTCAATAGTATCAAAGTCCTGGAATTACAATTGCTTTTCTGTGCTTTTATGCATATAGACTGAGCGGAGTGGGGGCGGACGGTGAAGAAAAAAGATAAAAACCCATAAATCCATAAAATTAAACCAAAACTTAAAAAGAAAAACAAAATGAATTTGTTGTGTAAATAGAAAACATTTTTCTAAATATGAAGCGTTTAATCACTAAACCAGTTTTATTATTTGTTGTAATATTTACCATAACTGAGTGAGGTTTTGAATAAAATACTTCACTTGGCTGCTAAGTATTGAACATCAAATCCGCCTAATTTAGGAGTCATTGATTGAGCAGTTTGATCAATATGAAAATTTGTTTTTATTTTATAATAAAATAAAATCATTTGTTTTATTTATTATATCGACTCAAAAATAAAAACAGGGAAAACGGACACATCTGTGGTCAATTTAGAATACCCAGTACACCTGACTCATGTCTTATGACTGTGGGAGAAACCGGAGAGCCCGGAGGAAACCCATGCCTCCACACTCGGAGAGCCAGGGCCCAGATTCAAACCCCCCAATCGTGAACAATGTAAAAACAACTATATATATATATATATATATATGTATATAACAACAAAACAATGATTAAATACGTCATTACAGGGCCAAAGTCCAGCACTGAACAAGGTCATTTTTTAAAAATGGAAGAACTCCTTATTGATTTAACAATGTAAAGACAACTTTTTATGATATTTTACGCTAAAACAGTTATTACAAAAAAGTTATTACAAGGACAGATGAATAAAGGGTCATTGATAAATATAGATCAGATTGTAGATTGTTTGGGATTAGTGCGTTATTCTGAGTGACGTCATGCCGTTTCGCAGCGCCCGTGCTCTTATTTTGAAGGGGTTTCTCTCCTCGAGCCCAGAGTCTCAGAGCAGCTCGTTTTGCTCGATCCCCCTGAAAACGTAAAAATAATCTAAATAATAATCTGTGTTTATATCGGTATTTCGTGTTTTGTCTTTGAACTTTCGGTGAGTATTTTTCTCCAAGATTTTTTGTTTTTGTTTTTCTACAATTTTTCAGACTTTATCTGCTCTCGTTTGATTTTTTTTTTCCTCTTTTTTGGTTTTTGTGGGTCTTTTTCCTGCAGGAATGTCTTTGTTTCTGTTTTAGTCGGTTTATATAACATTTTTTAAGATCCTGGAGATTTTGTTTGGTGGACGTGGACCCAGGTGGTTTGGTTCAGAAGGTTTTTTGGAGGTTTTTGGCCCGTTTTGTGCGATTTTGAGGTCGCGGGTGCCGTTAGCTCCGGTTAGCCGTTAGCTGGGTGTTTTTGTTGGCGTTTGTGGCTTTTTTGGAGGTTTTGAGCAGTAGATCGGTGTTTGTTTGTCCAGAAGTGGCTTTATTTTTATCTGGATAACCGAGACTGAAGCACGGCTGTCTTCGTTTTTTAATAGGAACCATGGGGTAATCCGAAAGTGGAGGTCTCGGCCCGAGGCCGCGCTTTTCTCTGCTAATCGGCTAATCACCTAATCACCACACAAACTCAAGTTTTTCATTGTTATTCAGGATTTTTTTTGTTTTTGGCTTTTCTTTTTGTTTTTAGGGTTTTTGGCTCCTTGTTCGTTTTTGGGACTCTTGATCCTTAAAGAGTTGTTTTTGGATTCGGCACCTGGGCGCAGATGAATTAAACTGGTTTTAATGCGAACTTTGTCCACTGCTTGTGATTTCTAATGTTTTCCTACTGATACCATGATGGAGGGTATTATCTCTGCTTTATTGTGGTTTCTTAACTGGTTTTGAACAGTGTGATTTTTAATTCATGTTTTAACAGCCCCCACCCTCTACACTTGACCCCCGTAGATGTAATGAATGAAGTGGATTCAGATTTTTATATAAAACCACATGATTAACCGGTGAAGATTTAACCCTCATACCTGTGACACCCGAAGCATAAAATCAGTGAAATACACGCTTCGTTTTGGACGGAGGAAAGCGCACTTAAATTGGATTATGGTTGTTTTCAGCACTGGCTCCAGGGCCTGATGACACCATGGGGAATATACATGAACCCCTCGATTTTACGCGGTTCAGCAATCGCTTCCGTCTAACGCGGAACATTTCGATATGAAATATAACCGTATACATTTAGAAAGTGCGCTTGAAAAGGTGAAATACCGCTGTACTTGGAGGCGGGAGGTTTGAAAGTAGCCAGTCCGAGAGCGTTGTGTAGTGTGTGTAGTTTTTTAAACATTTTCCCCCCCATTTTTTTTAACAGTTCTCAGTGTATTACGGGAATATTTAGGGTTTAGACTGTAAAAGCAAGCATTTTTTGGCATGTTTTACCAAAACATGTTTTTTCACTATACCCGGGTGCTCTTGGAACATAACCACCGCAAAAAGTATATGCTCCCAACACAAAACTTGATACATTACTCTTAATGTAAAGGTAAAGCCATATCCCTACTGTGCAGTTTACACTGAACTCCCCGCAGTGCAAGAATGTAAAATACCGATGTTATCCATGTATATTCTGTACTGTAATTCATGCATGGGAGTACATGCATTTATTTGGTATGTGTTGTTGTTTTCTTTGGTATAAGCAGGTAAATACAGTAAGTAATTTAGTTTACAGTAATAAAAATAAATACAGGGCTTTGAGAAGAACAAAACGAAAAACACGAGAATACTCCAGACGCTCTATGGGGGACATTCCGGACTGCAGCTTTGTCAAAGGGCAGCAGCCAATCAGCAGCAAGGGGAAATAAATGGCATTTTCGGATTGTCTACTTTCAAACCTTGGAGTACAGCAGTATTTCACCATCCCAAGACGGTTTCCTCTCCACTGTAACAAAAAATCTTATTTATTATATGGAAATGTGGCTGGATGTACATCAGTATGTTACAAAATTCAATATTTTTCTTAATTTAGCACTAATATGCATGAAAAATACCATGTTGCCACGAAAAAAAACCTGAGGTCCTGGCCCCTTCCGCCACACCCCCTCATCCTCCTGCTGGGCTGTTTGGGCACGGTGCTTAGCAACCCAGCACGAGAATGAGGGGCGTGTCGGACGAGGCCCGAACATCACAAAAGGGAAAATAAATGTGGAGGATATCTGCGGTTTTGTAAGATTATATAATTTATAACAATGTTAAGGATGTAACGATTCACCACATTTATGGTGCTCTGAATATAATTTCAATAATGAATATGTTCTTTTAGGCCATTTCAGCCAATCAGATGATTCAGTGTTGTAAAAAGTGCAATATTTGAGACTGTCCGCATTGTCACACCCCAATAAACGTCTCATATTGGACGGGTCGACATAACCTTCATTGCTGGTGTCCACAAGTGTCTCTGGCTTAGTCCAGCATGCACAGACTGAGTGCCTAACCTTGTGTAGTTGTTAAGGGGTTGTCTCTTTGTCACCTCAGTGTAAGTCTCGGGGGGCCGTGCTGCTGGGAATTGTAGTTTTGGCTGAAATCACCTGAGAGCCCCCCTCTCCCCCCCAGCCTGCATACACTGGCCCCATCTCTCAGTGACAAACCGCAGACAGACGACCGCAAGACACGCAGAGACGCTATGGAGTGAGTGATGGTTATTAACACCACTTATCCCCCCTGAACCACCATGCACAAGCCCCTCCCACTCGTATACACTTGTATTAAAATCAATACATAAACAACCATCTTTTCACTGATGTGGGTTCAGATTTTATTGGGATGTAATAAATTCTATCTTGATGAATTATAGAGACAAAACAAATGTAGTGAACTTGCCAGCTCTGAAGCTTAAGATGTATAGGAGGTGTATATGCATGTGTGTATATATGTAAATATAACGTTACACACTGTGTATATGGGTGTATTTTTATTGAGTGTAAATATACAAATGTGTAGCACCCATATATACATGTATGTAATTATAACACGTACATATGCGTGCATTAAAATGAGATATAGACCGAACTACTTGGCTAAGCTCAGGCGCCTTAGTTATTTTACGATTGAGTTAAAGGGCAGAAATAATATTAATGTGCTCAATAATGCATTCATATGCTTTTTTTTTTTATGAGGGTGGCCAGACACAGTTAACCAGATTACATAATCTCTTCTGATTCAACCCTAACTCTGTTTAAAGAGAGCCTTTTAAAATAATATATATTTGATCAATTTCATGCAGTTTTTCATTCTGTAGCCTTGCGAGCCTTCAAACTAGTACCAGGTGCAAGCTGAGGCATTCCGTGATTTCAGCATATCACTGATATTAAGCAGAAAATCATTTTCATTTATTGGTTTAATTTTTTATGGAAGAAATTTCACTGCTTTAAAATTAACTAAGATTTTCCCAGGCTTTGTTTTTATTCCCCACCCTGCTCCTACTCCCTGCAAACTGTTAGCATGTTTTGCAGCTGCAATGGTTTCAGCTGTGGCACTTCCTGCAGAAATCCTGGGAAAATCTTGGGTTGGTTTCCTGATCCTGGTCCTGGAGCCGGCCGGCCGTCCGGGCTGTTTTACTTTTTGACCTCTCGAAATTCTAAACGCCTTTATAACGAACCGATCAGGTGAATCAAGTACAGAGTTCTTGTCAGAAGCTGTTTTTAGTGCCTTTAGATCCAAAAAGAGTAGCATGGATCATAACTATCAAAGAGCCTGAATGAGTTAAGGCTTGTGCGCAGTAACAGACAAGCTGATTGGATGTTGGTCCGTCATGATACAGCTTTGGGGGGAAAAAAAGCTGCAAAAAAGTTACATTGCAACAAAGTTACATTTCTCAGGTTTCATCTTTTATAGATGTACGTATTGAACTGAATAGTTTTGCTTTAGTTTTTAAGAACTGACTATATTTCTGCTAATTTCTAAATAAAATTTTTATTTAAAGTGTCATTTTAAAGAAAATGACAAAACATCAAAATAAGAGAAATGATTGTTTGCAGAGCTTGAATAAATCAAAGGGAACAAATCTGTTAAAAATGGCAATATTTACCTTCAATGAACTACCATCCACCTGGTCTCTCTGTGTGAGAGGAGAGTGTCGATTACAGCAGGGTTTTATACTTTTCCTCACTCATTAAGACTTGATTCAGGTGATCACTAATCAGAACCTCATAAAGCAGAATGAGGTGTTTGTGTAGGAATTTAACAGATGGAGTGGTTGCTGTACTCAGAGATTCTGATTTAGCAATAAAGGGCTCTTCTTTTTTTTTTCCCCCAAGAGCTCTTTAATAGTTATATTTAAAGTCAATTTCCCCTTATCTGGTGGTGTTTTACACCTGTTCATTTAAATATAATAATCAAACATAAAAAAAATCGTGCAATATTTTTTTTTTAGCGTCTCTACAGTTTCATTTAGCCCCACCCCTAGTCGCGGAGCTCCAGGACCAGGATGGGGAATGTTGAGCTTGGCTCTGAGGCCTTTCAGAAATACACGTGTGCGTCTGTGTGTGTGTTCTCTCTGTGTGGCTCCAGCCGTTCCCCCAGCAGCAGCCTCCTGATGGCGAGCAATGTGACCAATAAGACAGACCCTCGCTCCCTCAACTCAAGGGTCTTCATTGGTAACCTGAACACCATGCTGGTGACCAAGGCAGATGTGGAGGCCATCTTCAGCAAGTATGGGAAGATCGTGGGCTGCTCGGTGCACAAGGGGTACGCCTTCGTCCAGTACGCCAACGAGAGGAACGCCAGGGCCGCTGTGTCCGGGGAGGACGGACGCATGATCGTGGGACAGGTCCTCGGTAAGGACCCTATTATACCACCACTGTTTTTATCAAACTCCTCAGGGTGCGCTGTAGATCTGGAGCAATTTAGACCGGAGACCTGACCCCAGATCAGTGTTTTCCTATCACAATACATTCATTAAAAAAACTTGGGCCGCCCACATCAAATGACCATGTTTTTATTGATTTTTCTCAATAAAAGGAGAACATCCTCCACACCAAAGAACACACTTCCACACGAGTTTAATACACAGTTGGGCCTCGTTCACACGGACGTCTGAACCAGTCGTTTTTCTGGCGTTCGTGACTCCAGGTGAGCGCCTTTTGAACGCTGTCCGTTTTTCTGCTCATTGAAGCAAATCAAAGCGTTCAGCCCCGGCGTTCGGATGGTGTCAAATGTATGCAACGTTTTCTTGGCGTCAAAATAATACACGAAATGACAGATTGGGTGTCAGGCTGGCGTTAAACAGCGTCAGGCGCCAGTCGAACGCCTTGCTGACGTCGATAAAGCATTGCTACCAAACGCCACAAAAACGCCGATAGCGTTCAGAGCGCGTTCATTTCGAACGTCCGTGTGGACGAGGCCTTACTGTTTAATATACTACATTTGACATACTACAAAAGTGAAGTGCATACGACTGTATATGATTCATATGGTCACTTCTAGAGGACCAGACAACTGCAGTACTGAGTGAAGGGGAGAGAGAGGACCACCCTGTCAACACACAGAGGAAAAAAAGAGAACTGTTTGATTTTTAATATTTTAATGATACTTATTTTCAGTTATGCTTTAAAAAATGTTTTTAACCCATACCTTGTGTGTATTGTTGAAAGGTCTAATGTTGTGATTTTTCTGTCATTTCACCCAACCCTCACTCCAGTGTTGGTGAAATGTATCGTGTTTTTGGTTTCGGGGATTAAGTCTATCATCTCTGCTTTTTCTCCAACAGACATCAACTTGGCAGGTGAACCCAAACCTCACAGGTCGAAGACAACGAAACGTCCAGCGGGGGATATGTACAGGTGTGGTATCCTCCCATTTTTCTTTTTCTCAGTGTGGCCCTCTGTAGAAGATTGTCGGTTCTCATTTGTCGTTTGCTCTTGGTCGCAGCACGTCCACCTTCGAGCTTGACTACGATTTCCAAAGAGATTACTACGACAGGTAAGGTATTTATGCTCGTTCGCTTATTCATCAGTTCACTTATTCAGGTCACTCTGGATGACCTGGTGAATCTTGTCTTCAGAAGTGTCTTATAGCTGCTTTGATTTTTTCCATTTGTTTGTTTTAGCGTTAAATGGTTGTTTGTACATATCTATGTCTATACCAGGGCATTAGCGACTCCAGATTTTATCTGTTGACGAAGTCGAGTCGACTAGTCATTTGATAACGTCATCGCACACGCAGCTGAGGAACACGGGTGTCCAACATTGAGCAACACGTTCCCTGTGATATTAATGTCAACATGACAATTAAACAAAGTCTGATACCTTGAATTTTCTGCATCCTCTCAGCTCAGTGTCTTCTGGACTAGACGACTGCTGTGCTAGCGTTAGCTGTCATAGCTAGCAGATGCAGGTTGTGCAGGTCACCGTGCTGTGTGTGTCTAGAGTGAAATATTTACACGTGTGGTGTGTGTCTGTCCTCTCCGCTGCCATGTCTCTCATCTTGTTGTTTTGTGTTTAGATTCCTCTCGAGCCAACATTCCCACCCTTTTAATGAAGGGACTCTAGTAATGGGTTAAACCAAGAATTGCATGTCGGCGTAAGCCAATTAGAGCCAGAGATTGCATTTTGTACACGAGAACGCACAGAGAGAGGAAAAAACACGACTAGTCGAGTGTTGTGTTAATGCTCTAGTCTGTGCCGAGAGATAGACATATAGTGTATGCATGTGAGTATTTGGCACAACGTGAAGTCGAAGCCATAATCTTTTTTTTCCCCCTCAACTCTGACAACAGCCCAAATGACATGAAAACCCTGTGGGGAAACAAGGTTGATGAAGCAAAATATGGAGATATTTTGCATTTAGGACCTTTATGCAAACGGCGCCTCACATCACGTGTGGCTGTAAGAGGCAGTACATCTAACCTTATTAAAGCTTTGGAGCATGTGCATCCTGATTTGTTCAGGGAATTCCAGGAACAGATGCTGTAAATGATGATCACACACACGCTCATTTTCAAGGCGTCCTAAACTCTGTGGACTAGACTGATATGTTTTGGATTGAATCTGTTAATTTAGAAGAAAAAAAATTTTTTAACGAAATTTTGATCTGTTTGTTTGGTTATTTATTTATTGCATTTGTACCAATGGTACCGTTGTCAGTCTGCCGTGCAATGTGCCGTATGGACCAACATTTTTGTACCAAACCAGTCTTTGTTTGTGCCCTATGGCATGTCCACAAAAGCATCATCTCAGGTTTTATATATTTATTTTTTTAATAAATGCTCTCTCCCCCTAGGATGTATGCGTACCCTTCCCGCGTGCCACCGCCTCCTCCCCCGCTCACGCGGGCCGTTATCCCATCCAAACGTGCGCGGGTCAGCATGAGCGGAGGAAGCCGCCGAACCAAGTCCAGCATCTCGTCTTCATCCAAAAGCAGCCAGCGTTCCTCTTCACGAGCCAGTGAGTCAAACTCTTCTCTATTTTTGCTCCACTTGGCTGTGGTTGTTACTTCGCAACCCTGGAGGGGCTAGAAAATCATACACGGCCACAGAACAATATATAATATATTTTTTGTGGATAGTTTTTCTGTGTGATGCCGTTTTCTTTGGGGAATATTTCGCCTCATGACGCCCTCCGCCAAAAATAGTTTTAGGACCAAAAGCTTCACAAAACAGGTGGTGCACCGTAACCATTTCATGGAATAACTTTTTGTGATGGAGTGTTTAGAGGCAGACGTCTGGTTCTTTGCACTCATGGTTTCTTCTCTGCTCTAGTTAAAGTAGACGACCTCCAGACCATTAAGAGGGAGCTGGCTCAGATCAAGCACAAAGTGGACTATCTTCTGGAAAGCCTTGACCGAATGGAGAAAGATCACAGCAAGAAGTCGGGTAACACACACTTTGGCGTTTTGGTTTTGAAGCCACTTGCTGTACACAAATTCCCAGTGAGGAACCCTAACTGAACCCTAAACTTGTGACTATAAAGAACCACCAGTGAGCATTCTCAAAGATTTATGGGTAATCACAACTCTGGTGTTGGAGGTACCCATTTTGTAATTAATTTGGGGTTTTTTTTGCAATTCACTTTGATTGTTAATGTGAAGTGTCTGATGTTTTGTCCCTTCGTGAGCCGTTACCAGGTCAGCGTTGGGTCAGTTTCATCATGTAACGCATTTGATCATATTTGTGCACCTAATTCCATGTACACCTGACAGGATAGACTGTACACCTGTCAGTTGGGAAGAGAAGCCAATCAGATCTTGCAGATTGTTACTCAGCCTCTTCTGGTGGAACTAATCTGGCTCTGAGCGCCGTAATAATCAGCAGCTGACTGCTAGAGCAAAATTCCTGTAGGTCCAATTATTCTTTCTTTGTCTTTGTCTCTGTCTCTCCCTCTCACTCAGAAGCAAAGGTAGTGAAGGCAGAAGCCGGGGAAACTTCCTCCCAGCAGCACTCCAGCACTAAGAAGGAGCGAGAAAGGGAGGAGCAGGAGATAAACGACTCTGATGAGGAGGGAGACCTTCTGGAAGAAGAAGAGGTGAGCATCACGCGTCTGGTGTAGCTTCCAAACCTAAGTGAATTGAGAGTTGGACTGATACCAAACTAATAGACCCCCATAAGGGGAAACCAATCTTTATGCGAATGCTGGATGGAGTGAGGTAGAACACACTTGCTTGCTCTGCACCGCAGACTCTGAGACTTGGAGGAGAGGGAGAACCACCCTAATCAGGGCAAAATCCCTGGTAGCCCTTCGGGCAGGCACTCTTCAGTTTTTGGTAGCCCAAAATAAATTTGAGTAGCCTGAATATAAAAGAGATTATTTTTAATGTATAATATTGTAAAGGAAACAAAACATCAATCAAAAAAATGTTAAAACAAAATGCACAAACTGTATAAAATTACAATCATCAACTCAAATATTTGGTTCTAATTGAACAGAAACAAAATCACTAATAGTGTGATCGGGACAGGACTGGAAAAAATGTAAGCGTGAGTGGGCGGGACCGTGAATCGTAATAACACTATAATAACTTTAAACAGAAATATACCTTTTAAATAAATAAACTAATTTTGAACTCTATAGTAGTTGTCCTGTCTCTTTATGCTCCTCCTGTTTGCTGTGTGTAGGCAGTTCAGTGAATGGGGTGCTCCACACACCCCTAACAGTAGGTGGCGATAGTCCCAGCCACCAATAATGTAAGAGAAGAAGCACTTTTTAGACGCGAAAATCATAACCAAAATGGAGACAGATGTGAAAGCTACGCTGCAACGACTGCTGTCTGAAAATAATACGGCACTTGTGCTCACGGATATTTCTGGGCAGTTTGAAATAACTACATTTTTACACATTGAGAATGATGGTGTGAACACGCAATACACCGTGTGTGTGTGTGTGTGTGTGTGTGTGTGTGTGTGTGTGTGTGTGTGTGTGTGTGTGTGTGTGTGTGTGTGT
>JBBJLR010062905.1:0-11285 GCA_037577145.1 Brachypetersius gabonensis
TTATTTGGAAATGAGGAGAAATATTGTCAGCAGTTCTTAAAAACGAAGGCAAAGCTGTTCAGTTCAATACTTGCAGCAGTAAAAGATGAAATAATTTCCAGAGCCACATATATATGAATAAAAATTTCATAGTATCATAGGATGAAAGATAGAAGCGGAGAAAGAAGGAAAGAAAGAAAGGCAGAAAGAAATAAAGTGACAAACGGTCCAAAACAGAGATGGAGATTTACTTCAGACCGCAATAACACAGGAAGTCCCAGGGGCAGCGAATCCATCCGCGGCTCGCCTCAAACCTGATTTCCTCTCTACGGGACTCCTCTATATTGAAGCAGGAGAGGCGCTGACTGTTCCAATTATGTCTCCAAGCTGATGCCTTTGCCTACGGCACCTTCCAACACGTACGGCCGGCCTGTAGCGCAGACTCTCTGTTTGCCCCTGTGACCTTGGGAAGGTTTCAAGCTGCTTTTATTCTGCTTGCCAAGACTCCCTGCCAGGTTGTGAGTCGGTTTTCACTCAAATGTCCACTCAAGACTGGCTCTTTTTGATAGAAACTGACCATTGGGGATGGGCTAGAGGAACCCTGGTCTTGCAGTATCCTTGTCTAGCCTTTTGCAATGTATTCCTTGCTCTGAACACCTAATGAATCAGCGAAGGAGTAGAACAGGGCCAAGATCGGGGATCCTAAATGACAAACGGCCATCAAGCTTGAAGGCAGTTACATTTACATTCATGGCATTTATCAGACGCTTTTATCCAAAGCAACTTTCATTCCCTACCTACAGGGGACAGTCTCCCTGAAGCAACTTAGGGTTAAGGGTCTTGCTCAGGGACCCAATGGTGGTATGCTGAAGGTAGGATTCGAACCCATGACCTATTGGTCTGGAGGCAAGTATCCTATCCACTGAGCTACCTTCAGTGGATATAAGACCAGAGCCACAACCAACTTGACAGCAAAGTAGAGTGGCTTCTGTTCTGCTGGGTAGAAGTCTTAGAAAGTGTGGCTTATGGCCAAGATGGCATATGGCTCCCTATGTTAGGGCGGTCATCAGCTCGAAGCAACCTGAGGTTAAGTGCCTCGGCTCAAGGGCACGGCAGCAATAGCAACACGTCATCGGTTGGAATTGGGCCTGTGGTCTTTTGGCCCATGGAGTTTTGTAACAGAGGCAAAGCCAAGGTGAAACTGGACGTGACTCTCGCCAGGGACTGCACAGGGACTGCCACATCCCACCAGAGGTGCTGCTTAGCGCTCATTAATCAGGCTTCTCTGTGGCCGGCCTTAGTGCATATAGGCAAGTAAGGCACCGCAATACATCACACACAATGTTTAGCATGGCTTACAGAATTCTGCAGCAGTTGAGTCCTAGATTACACCTCCTTCATGTACAGTAGATCCCAGAAATTCACAGGGTTACGTTTCGAGAGCACCTGCAAATTGTGAAAACTTGTAAAGCACCCACGAATTTGTGACGTGGTAAAAAAAAAGTATAAAATACCAGTATAAAGCTGAAATATGCCCCAAAATATGCTCCCAAAACACTTTAATGTCATTTTAAACTCAGTTTAATATGTTAACCTTAGAGAGAATTTACACTGACCTGCTGTCTCCAGCAATGCTAGAATGTAAATAGTGATGTTACTGCTGTAAAGACTGGACTGGAATTCATGCAGCGCTTTTCTTTGGTATAAGCAGGTAAATACAGTAATAAACTCATTTAATTTACAGAAATAAAAATACAGGCTTTAAGAACAACAAAAGGAAAAACACGAGAACACTCGAGACACTCCACACTGAAACTGTCCTGATGCAGGAATGCATATAGTGAGGACGCACACTGGCAGCAGGTTGCATTGCCAGTTGGTTGTCATGGATAATTAATGGTAACAGTTAGTGATGGACAATGGCTTTATTGTCCACTTCACAAAACATCTGCTACTGGATTATATAATCTCCTTGCCACAGCACTCTTTGTGTGTCAAAGGGGCCTTAAGAAGATTGGTTTGGTTCATTCTAGTTTAAAGTGGGTCAGGTAAAGGCAACCACACAGCTGGTCTGCCAGCTAGGGCAAATCCTGGGGATTCAAGATACAATTGGAGTTGCTGTCTCTGGATGGGCAGGATGCCCCCATCACTCTGTGGGCTAACATAACAAAATTTGTACAGTAATCATTCCAAGAGCAAAATGCCAAAAAATGTTTTATACTGTAAACCTTAAATCTGCCCCCATATATGCTCCCAGAACACTTTAATGTTGTGTTAAACTCAGTTTAATGCATTACTTTTAAAGAAAATGTGAAGGTAAATAAACACTCAGAATCAGAAAACTTTATTGCTTAAAAAAAACGTTAGCATTGGCAGAGTACAAAGACTCGTACACAAAAGAAAGGTTGAAATAACTCTCTCTACCCACATGTTTAGACAGAGCACAGCTTACTAATACTAAATAAACTGAGATAAACTGAGAAAATGAGGGGGTGGGGGGTTAAAACACTAAAATACGAGGACAAGACACAGAGCAGTCATGCTACATGCTGCAGCTTCTTCTTCTTCCTCTTCTTCTTCTTATGGCGGTTGAAAACATTTCAGTGTATTACTGCCACCGCTGGACTAGTGGTGGTAATGCAGTTCGGTTCTCAGAAAATCCGCCTTAGACTGAATCCACAAATGCTGATCCGTGTACAACTGAGGGATTACTGTATTAATATTGTCATCCAAGCATGTTGAGCTGTCCAGTGATGATGGAGTAGTAGCTGTGGACCTGGAGGAAGCATGGGCTAGTTTTCACCCACCGCTTGTAGTATTATTTGGGGTGACCAAGCTCTCATTTTACTTTTACTGCATTAAACCTAACCCAGTTTAGCTCAGCCTTGTTCAACTCGGCTGCATCTGACTTCGGATCCAACAGAGATTGTTCAGAGCCAGTTGAACCAGAATAGGAAGAGCTGATTAATCTCCATGATTGCTTGCGTTCAATCTCTCTTTTTCAGTCTTCCTCCTCTTTCTCTCGGTCTCCATTATATCTGCCACTGTTTCCAGACGCTGAATGATGCCATCATTAGTTGAGCCATCTGTGTCTGAAGGTTCAAGATGGCAGATATTGTGCATCCCTCTCTGGGGCAGACCATCAATCTCTGTGACACCCAGCGCGCTGACACAGAGCAGCCTGCAGACTCAGAAAGCACCGGAGACAGCAGAGGCTCGTAAACTCAGAGCTTCGCCACATTACAGCCTTGACTGTCAGAAAGAAGGTTCACATACGGTTTTACTTGCCTTCTCAACAACAAGCACTGCATGAGATACGCAACACATACAGTTCAGTTTCCCATGTCTTTTGGTTATACGGCCATGTACAAAAATAAAAGACCACATCTTTTTTCTGGTTATTGCTGTTGTAGTGTGTGTGAGTGTGTGTGTGTGTGCAAAATGTGCAGGTCACTATCGTTTTATGCACTAGTGAACGACACTCAATTCAATTCAAAATCCCAAACAAAAACTATTTTTGGAGAAAATGCAAAAATAATGTAAATGTCTTATATCTTGGAAATGTAACTACACATTATTTTACACCAGAAATAATTAAAACAGTGATGTTAAGAGCAGTGTGTTTGTGTGTGTGTATGTGAGAGAGAGTTACTTTTATCCATCAGAAACTGAATCAGGAGTAGAGCTGCTGGAATAAAGACCATAGAAACGCTGCTCCACACACACTACTGCACACACACACATACACACACTACTGCACTCACAACATACGCACACACACTACTGCATTCACACACGCAACTGCATTCACACACACACACACACTACTGCACTCTCACACACACACAATACAAACGGTGAACAGAAACAAAGGGAAAAAAGCGGTCTCATAATTTTCCATGGTTGTATTTGAATGGAAACTTGATACAGAGCTGACTTCTGTTCTAAAGTGTTTGGAAGCCTCTGAAAGTCGAATCTATTGAGGATTACAACTCTGGGAACATAATGGTTCTCAAAACTTTGGCCAGAGTTCGGCAACTTCCAGAGGGCAGTCTTTTCCTGTGCGAGCATGTGTCTCTAACACACACTCCAAGGGGGATCAATCCAGGCTGCCTTGGGGGGGCAGCCGGTATCGATTTCACCGTAGCGCACATTAGCAAGGGGGCGGAGGGCAGCCTCTGACCCGAGCCAGTGCTCCACTCCCAGCAGGCTCTGTAGTTTCAGCCTGTACTGTATGAGCCTCTGTTTCAGTCCTCTGGGTTTCCTCCCTCCTGGTGAAGCACTGTACTGTACAGAGTCCTGTAAATGCCATTATACATTCACATTCACAAATGAGTATTCGGCATGAATTCAGAATAGGGGTTTCAAACTCAAATTAACACAGGACAGTAGCCAGGCAGCCTTCTGAATAGGTGGCTGGGAGTGGTAAGTAAAATAAGACGTTTTTTCCCCAAACTATACATTTTGACTGCAGTATATAAAAACTCATTTAAGTGCTTGTTGTAGCAAGACAGAGTTAAACACAAAAGCAGTCCATCGGTGTGATATCCTAGATGCCATAGGAGCAGATGTTCTACTGGTAGAATGGAAATGTAACTGTAACTATGTCATCTGCTAAAAAGTGGATTTTGCTCTCTGGGATTAAAATGTTGAGCTGCTAGAGAGCAATGATGTTTGAATAGGGAAGAATAAGAACCTCACATGAGATAACAATTCTAATCCACCCACAAAGACTGCAGTGCCAAGAAAAAATACAAATTTGTGATATGAAACAATATCAACTTTCATAATTTAAAACATACTTTTAACACATCATGAAAAGTTATCTTGCCCACTTATGAAGAATTTTACATTCACAAACACATTTTTTCATCCCAACGATTTCTGGGGATCTTACTGCAATGGTGACTGTTTTTGCATCCAAGTTTTAGATATTCACTGTTTCTGAACCAAAGCATTAGGTTCTAGAAAGCTTCTAGATGAAGTAGTGGATGAATTAAGCTTTAGTTTCATTGGTGTGGGGGTTGTCATTTATCTACTGCAGAAAGAACATGCAGATTGGACTGCAGATCCCAAAAGAGAGCCTAGTCTGGGACAGATAACTTCAGAAAGTGCTTTGATCCTATTCTGTTTGATCCAGCAAGTAGATGAAGTCTTGTGTCTCTATGCCATTACGCTTTGGATAAAACAGCAGCAGTTTCTGCCATCCTCTGCATGATGAAGCTACTGTCTTAAGATGATCGTGTATGGCATGGCCTAGGCAGGGTTTCTATCTTTACCATTCACATGTCATGTACATATCACATGTATGTTAGCCATACACATTGCTCAGATGGCTCTCAGGTCTGATTACGGTTCTTAAACTCCTACCTTTAGAAACTCATGGAAACAAATGGGCTGTTACTGTATACTTATGCAGTAGCCCTATAAGGTAAG
The DNA here is from genome assembly GCA_037577145.1 of Brachypetersius gabonensis. Taxonomy (NCBI): domain Eukaryota; kingdom Metazoa; phylum Chordata; class Actinopteri; order Characiformes; family Alestidae; genus Brachypetersius; species Brachypetersius gabonensis. Next base: position 5,416 of record JBBJLR010062905.1, read on the forward strand.
GTGGATATATTTTTTAAGGGTTTAAAACCCTTTAAACTCTTTAAAAATATATTTTATTGCTTTGCAGCCTGAAATGAAAAGACAGAAAAAATTCCAACTGTACTTCCACAATGCAACTTACAAAATCTAAAGTGAAATTTATGGTAGCAACATTTCAGAACTGTTCAAGCTCAGTCTAACCAGATGGAGACCACATTCTATAGATTTTCTACACCTTTTCCACCGTCAGTCACTGTCAATTGCTATGTGTTTGGCATAATTTTCATCTTTAATTTAAAACTTTTGAGCAGATGGCAGCAGATTTTCTTAAGGCATTTTATTAGATTTTGCCACCCCATTCATTTTCCTGCTATTCTGGCAGGTACCGCAGTCTCAGTCTGCAGAGAAACACCCAAAATGATGCTGCCACCACCATGTTTTACTGTAGGTATGGTGTACGTTGGATGGTGAGTTGTATTGGCTTTCCAACAGATGTATCATTTGGTGCTGAGACTAAATTGTATTGTTTTTGTCTCATTTACAGATAAATTATGTGTTTGTGTCAGGTTGCAAAGCAGAAAAAAATATGAATAGGGATGATTCTTTTCTATTCCCACAGTAGCTGGAGCTTAAAGTGGCCAGTAAGTGGAAGTACAGAAAGTGACAAATTCTTTAGCAAATCACACTAGAAACAGCTTTAAAGAAATAGTTTGCCATAAAATCTAATATGCCCAGTATTTCACTGACCACAGATGTCGAGTAGCAAAGGCATCTTTGGAATACAAACTCTTGCTTCCTTAGTTTAAAACTGAAGTGGTAAAGCTAACATTACTAACAGATACTAGTACTCAGTCTTAATAGTTTCCATAACCTTAATAATTTCCATAAAAATACATCATTGATTTCTCAGCTTGCTCAAACACCAAATCTTGTTTTTCATTATGGTTGAATCGGCTTGAATCTGATGGTTTAGTCCTCAGTCAGAACAGATTTTTTTATTGTTTCTGTAGAAATGTAGCAAGGGTAGTTACTTTCCATAGTTTACAGTCGGTCATACATTGTCTTAAATGACATCCGCAACTCTGCTCGACCTAATGAAGGGCTGGATGTGCTTTGATTAGGTTGAGTGAAATGGGTGTTGTTTGTTAGCCTTTTAGCTTTACACTAAAGCATCAGCATTTAAACATGCCTTGAGTGACCGCCTACATCTGGGGTCAGTGGAAAACTGAATATACTGTTCTTCTAAACTCGGAGGGGGGATGTAAACTCACTCTACAGGATGCCTCTGAGCCATTATTATACACCCCTATATCGAACAGACCTGCTGGAAGTCTCCTAAAAAAATGACTTACCCTTCCTGCGCTTCCTGATTGCTTCAATTGTCACCGGAGGTACCTGGAGATCTCCTGCTATTTCCTTTCCCAAAGACTCATTAAACTTTCACGTCTCAGAGCTGCTGGTGTCACTGGCTGATGCTTTTGTTTGAAAATGCGCTGAGCAGAAAGCTGGGCCAGGACATGCTGTCCTCTCTAACAGCCAAGTGCTCATTAGGTGGCCATTAGCTGGAAGGAATGAGAGACTACAGTATGTTGATTCACTCTCCATAGTCATTCCTGTACTGACTAAAGTCTGGACTGGCTGTAAGTAACAGGCATGTTTTTGTGCAGTGCTGGGATGCAGCAAGCTGATTTGCATTTGATGTGTGACTACTTTTAACCACTGTGGTTAATATCTCCTTTGACCCCTCCTGAACTAGTTCATTATTTTTCAATTCTCCTCTGTCTTTCATTATAAACTATATGGCTTTAAACATTCTTTTAGGATTAATCTCATCCTTGTTCTTCTGCCAGCTCCAATCTCATTGCCTTTAAATATAGCCTTCTTCACTGCAAGAGATGCCCAGGAGCTTTTAAAGTGCTTATTTTGCAGGAGGAGCATCTGCGTGCATTTTTTGGCCAGGAAAAAAATAAAGGATGGGGTTTCGGGGATCAGGGATATGCACCCTTCTGTCATGCCTGTCTAGAAGAGTCCAGATTCTGAAGACACAGTCCTAGAGAAGTTGCCCAGCTTCAGCCCGACCCCCCTCCCAGTCCAGGCTCAAGTTTCTGAGACAAATTCTGTGTTGAGCCTTTAGTTCTTGCAAGTACTTGGGTAACAAGTCTGAATTGAGGCTTGAGTCCCTGAGATGCAAGTCTGGGTTGTCTTGAATCCCTGCGGGGCGAGTCTGAATTGATGTTTGAGACCAATGAGGGTTTTCCACTGACTGGTACCGGCTCGGTTCGGTTCAACTCTACTCGCGTTTTTTGCTTTTCCAGAACTAAAATCTGGTTCCTGGAACCCGGTACCATTCTTGGTACCACCTTGGTTGAGGTTCCAAGCGTACTGAGCCGATACTAAATAATGACGTGTACATATTGGTGGTTACTGATTGGTGGTCGATAAGGTTACGCTAGTGTTGACTGAGCATTAGCATTAGCTTAATGTTGCCTCTTTAAGGTAATTGTCTCCGTTTTGTGTCAAACAGCCACAAACCAAGGATAAGAAATAAAACCCCTCTGATTTCATCCATGCTGGTGATTGTAATGATGCCAGGTTGTTTACCTCAGCTTAGAGCCTCTGCACGCGCTGTGTAGTGGAAATTTTAGGTTCTGTATAGGGCCCCTTAAGAAAGTTGTATAGGCCCCTTTTCATCCGCATGAGACAAGAGTTTCCTCACCCTCCTCAACTATGTGCCCTAACACAGACATACATGGGTTAAATATAAAGCGTAGAGTAGAATCTAAAAGGGAATCAAAAATTTCCCACTACAGCTGCTGCTCAGAATGTTTGGTCGCTATAGCAACGAGTTGTAGTGGAAAACTGTAGGTCCGAAACCAAATTGAACAGAGTAGATTTGAACTGGTACCAGTCAGTGGAGAACCCCCATAAGTTAGGTCTCGAGACTCTATAGTGAGTCGGAGTGAAGTCTCCAAGGCACTAGTGCAATTTAGGTCTCAAGCCTCTGAGGCTTGAGTCTAAGTCAAACTCGAACCTGAAATCTCAAATTTTTGGCATCACTTTACAATAAAACAATAAAGTGTTTATAAATTACTTATAATCAGATAGTTAATTAGGTTGTAGATTGTTTATAAATCCTTAATAAACAGTTATAAACAAGGTATAACAGTTGTCATAGATTACTGGAGGTTCACTATTTGGCAAGATCGGATGTTTTAATGGTAATAGCATGTTAAAGACCTGATGAAGCCGATAGTTTAACGTTCTGCCTGAGAAAAAAAGATAAACTCACTAACCACAAGATCTGTGATCTCAAAAAACAGTGATCCTGCATCAATGTCTGACAGCTGTTACAACTTTTTTATAGCTGCTTATTAATTACATAAACCGCTACAGCCTAATTAAAAAAAATGATCTGTACATCATTTATAAACCCTTTATAAGTAAATCTTATTGTAAATCAATGCGCTAAGTCTTTTAACAGGAGGCACTGTGGCTTCTATAGCCTCACTTGTGGCCATTTGGGATGACCCTTGGTGTTTGAACAAAAACATTAGTCTGGCTCTGTTCCATTAAGTTTCTCTTTTGTTCATTCAATAAACCACTGAAAAAAAAATGGTAATTAGTTTTACGCGGATGAGCATTTGCAGATTCAGTCTAACGCAGATTTTTTCTGAGAACCGAACCGTATTATCACCACCAGTCCAGCGGTGGCAGTAATACACTGAAAAGTTGGCAACCGCCATAAGAAGAAGAAGCGACTGCTCCAGCATGTAGCATGACTGCTCTGTGTCTTGTCCTCGTATTTTAGTCTTTTAAACTTTTCCCCCAATTTTCAACAGTTATCTCAGTTTATTTAGTATTAGTAAGCTGTGCTCTGTCTAAACATGTGGGTAGAGAGAGTTATTTCAACTTTTCTTTTGTGTACGAGTCTTTGCACGCTGTTAACTGCGAATGCTAACGTTTTTTTGATTCTGATTATTTATTTACCTTTACATTTTCTTTAAAGGTAATGCATTAAACCGAGTTTAACACGAAATTAAAGTGTTCTGGAAGCAGATTTGGGGGCATATTTAGGGTTTACACTATAAAAATAAGTGTTTTTAAGGCTGTTTTTTTTTACAAAACACTGTTTTTCACTATACGCGGGTCCTCTTGTAATGTAACCCCGAGATAAGCGAGGAATTACTGTACTTTGCTGCCAACCCTCCAAACCACAGTCTAACCGACATTTGTCTTGTTTTTGGCATCTCATATAATTCATGTTCTGAAATGTCCTTCAAATGTATTGCCTGCTGCATGTTGGTTATTCTCATCGGTCTGAAGGTTGTTCCTAAGATTGTGCTGAAATTGCTCATTATGCGATGGCATATGAAGCAGACACTGCTGCAAGTTGATCGGGAAACTGACAGTTGCAAAACTGACAGGCAAAGGCTTCTCTGGACCAAATGTTTTCTTCAACCTAGAGTCTGCGCTGAACTGCTTGTCAACGAGGGCCAAATTCAAGTCAAATCGCAAGAAAGAATGTGGCCCCAGTCCCCATCTCTGGTGTAAAGCTGCGCATTATGGCGAGGAAAAAAAACAACCTCTCTGATGGAGGAGAGGCATTTTAAGAGTCCACTTTAAACCCTGGCATTCGGAGCAGAGAGGCTTGGAGATTAACGGGAGCTCGTCCTACCCCTGGTGACCATAAAGACCTTAACTAAAATTGAGGCGGCACTAATGGATGACTTTAGTGTTGGAGGCTTCTCCAACCGATGGCAGGGAACTTAATTTGGGCACTGCAGAAGGGCCATTAAGGCTGGCGCGAGGCGGCCGTAATTACATTGGGCGATACAGTATTGTAGAGGGAGGATATTGATGACGACAGATAAAGCCCAGGAATTTCGGCTGAGGATGCACGGAACCCTCAAGGCTATTCAGGAGTAAATAGTGAAGTTCACATTTGTGTGTCTGGAGGGAGTTTGCCCAAGACAGTGGTTTCTCATAGTTCTCCATAATTCCAAAATTGCTCTCTCACACAATAACCAGCTCTATTAAATCTGTAGAACTTTGACAATATGAAATTAAAATTATTAGCAATTTTCAAAACTGTCCAAGTAAACATAATAGTGAAGTATTCATGCAATATCAATACCACAATATCATTTGGATTTTCGTCCTAATTTTTATATCAAACAGTACATGGTTTTTGCAAAGTTTATACATTCAATAAACACAGTAAATTCACTTTCTCAGGAAACCCTCAGCTGGTATCCTAGTGGTTAGGGAATTCGCCCTGTGATCAGGAAGTCGCGGGTTCGATTCCCAAGACTACTAGGCACCTCTGAGGTACCCTGAGCAAGGTATTGTCCCTGGTACTGCTCCCCGGGCGCCGTGTTCCTGGCTGCCCACTGCTTCACTTGGTGAATGGGTTAAATGCAGAGGAAGTATTTCGTGCTGTTCACACTGTGTGCTGTGTTCACGTATAACCAGATTGTCACTTTAACCCCAAGTTGCTCCTGCTGTAGTTAAGGAATTGATTTAGATTTTTAAAAAAGCGTTTAACGCCGTAAGTGTACTAAATGATTATAAAAGGGTAAGTAAATGTGAAGTGTGACTGTGTGGTTGCTATGAAGCCAGTATTTAAAGACCCCCAAACCTTTTGTGTTTGGTTTTGTGGCCAAAAAAGTGTTTGTTAAAAAAAACCAAACAGGGTCTCAAACCGGAGCCTCTTCTGATTCTTTTCCCTGTGTCATGTCGTCACCTTGGGGAAAGAATACAGCAGCACGCAACCAATATTCTTTAGGCAGGGAATTTAGTGAACTTAAACAGCAAAGTTCCTTGAACTCAAAAGTACTCTCTTGGTCTGCCTCCTGGAGTCCCGTTTCTGCAGAGGACCCCTCCGCCAATGT
>JBBJLR010062914.1:0-11283 GCA_037577145.1 Brachypetersius gabonensis
CTCAGGATGTCAAAATAAAAGACCTAGACATAAAGAAAACCCCAGCGCCCCCCAGTGGCCGCTGGCCAGACGTCACATCAGGTTGTGCCTGAACAGAAAGTTACCAAGCTGTTTTTGTACTAAAATTTCAATCTTGATTAAAAATACTCAGTAGCTGTACTTGGAGGTCAGTTAGTGTATTAGTTACTGTATCATGTCCCGGTTCTGAAACAAAGAACGACACCATTGGGAGTCATCAAATTGATTGGTGCTGTATCTTTGGCATTTAAAGGAATAAACAACATACCAAAGAATCAATAAAGCCTTGTGACACCACAATGATGGTTTAAATTTGTTTTTTAGGGCACAGTGTTTTTTTAGGGCACCATTGTGTACATCTGCCATAATTCTCTTTTTTCTTTGTGGCTGAATCATAAAATGTCATTTGAAAGTGATTTTTACGATACTGCAGCATAGGCAGACAACAATATATAGTGAAACAACATCTATATTATGTCCCAGTACTTGCTTTGCTCCAATTACATCTTTCATTGTGTATTTTATTTCATTTCGAGCTATAGAATAAATAAAGACTATAACGCTCTACTGAACATATCAGTGGACTTTAGATTTCTTCAGTGTTCAGTCATTTACAAGGACTGGCTAACTATTCCTTTAAGAAATGTCAGTCTTAGTGCTCTTCTTACTTGTATCGGTTGGTATCAGGGACCCTCCACATCTGGATGCCCCGGAGAGGGCCTTCTTTCCCCACCACCACGCTGACATTGGTGTTGCGATAGGCACTGTCACACTGGGCTTGAGTAGGGCCTTGGGGACCACTGGCTCCACAGGAAGTGAACCACCATGCCATCTGGGACTCCTCTGAAAGATAACGGGTCACATGCCTCATATAACACACCTGTTTTGCTTGTAATGGATAGGACATTAGAATAAAGACAAAATATACAAATCGACATTAATGAAATAAAAACTGACAAGAAATTATTGCTTCTTTATCTGGGTGATATATCTGATGAAGCAGAAGAACACATTTCTCTTGTGTTCGCATCTTGAATTTGTTCACCACTAGCACATATAATATAACGTTATAACATTCTAAATAAAAAGTACGGATCAGCCAGAATAGAATAGAAACTACAAATCTGCCTAAAAAGAGGTTTGGAAATGGTAGAGATAATACACACAGTAAATAATTACAAAAATAAATTCTAAGAATGGCAAATTATAATTCCCATCAGCCACAGGGTCTGGAAAGAAAATTAACAGAGTACATAAATAAAATTCATGTTATTTTTCTGGGTTCCCGAGTGGCGCAACTGTCCAAGTGCTGGCCTGTCTTCAGGAGGTTGTGAATTCGATCACTGGTGGTGCTGCAGTCATCCATGGACGCGAGTCCATGAGAGCACAGTTGGCTGCAAGCCAGCATGGGTGTCTTTTAGCTGACATAACAGAAACGGCAGTTCGAAAAGATGCAGTGGCTGGCTTAACACGACTCAGAGGACCAACATAAGCAAAAATGTAAAGTGACTATATGTGAACACACCACAGCACACAGTGTGAACAGCTCTAAAATCTTCCTCTGTATTTAACCCATTCACCAAGTAAAGCAGCGGGCAGACAGGAACACAGCGCACAGGGAGCAGTGTGTGGGGACGGTACCTCAGTGGTGACACTAGTAGTCCTGGAATTCGAACCCACAACCTTCTGTTGGCAGGACCACTAACCACTAGAGCACCAGCTGCAAGCCATTGGCTTAGTTACTAAAGCGATTTTGTTTAAGGTTGGATAAGCACACAAACAAACAACACAAACAGTTGTTTCTGAGAGATGTGTAGCGGACCGGGGTTGTTCAAATGCTCTTACTAAAACACCTTTATGTGAAACAAAGTGACAGAGAATGGCTCAGTTTTGTCTTATTCTTACTGGCTGTACGCAAAGACATGTAAACATCTATTCCCAGTTACAATTCCCAAATGGTTTTACACACAAATTCTCAAGCAGAGCTAAAGCACTGGTTTTAGTTTTTATTTATTTTTTTATTAATATTTTTATTCTTTCTACTTTTAATGTATTTCAAGACAAAGCTCTAAATGTTCTGAGGTGGCCTTCTAGCCGAGCTCTTCTGACGCTTCTAGCTGAAAAAGTGGGCTTTTCTAACAGTTCTGGGGAAGAAACTTCACGACAGATGCATTTTATCACTACATCAAAAGAATTCACTGTACCTGACACAGACGGCTCAGGAAGGGGGCTCAGGAAGTCCAGTTTACTCATGGAATCCAAGTCATGTCCAAAAAGCAGCGCATTCACATCTGATGAAACCAGAGAGGAACCAGAAGAGAAAGAGCAACAAGAGAGAAGGATGAATAGCCTTAGGGCTGAACAGCCTAATACAGCCTAAACCAAGTCCATAATCTTTTGTTGGCCCCACAAAGTCTCATAAAAAAACTGAAAGAAATACACGAACTTGCTTTTTTATCTACACAGGCTTACAGCTGAGTTACGAGGTGAGATAACAGCTTGGTAAAGATATGGAGGAGGTCTGTAAAGAGTGGAAAGGATGACAGAAGGAGAGACGAGAGAGGTCAGGAGGACTAAACCTCCTGACAAGTAGAAGACGAGTGTAAAAAAAAGAACTGTGATTTAGGTGGCATTATTTAAGGATCAGATATCTCAGGAATTTCGCAAAGGCTTTTCTCTAGAAATGAACTGCGATAAATAAAAAAAGCTTGACTCAGGATCAACAGGAACACCAGCGCCTGCGGTTGACCGCAGAATAGAATGGAGGTCTTCGGTTTAGTTCCTCGCCACCCAATAGCTCAGCATTTCGGGAACAATAAACCGCAGCGTTCCGAGAAACGGTCGACTATAGGCAGATGTGCCTGCCTAATCCATCACAACGTCAACGAAAGACTTCGTGGGACGATGTTCCGGATCAAGAACGATAGCAATGCGCTGGAAGTCGGCCTTCATTAGAATTGCAGCATTGTGAGATGGGAATTATTCTCCATGTTTCAGAACTAATCAAGCAAGAGCTACATCATGAGCTTTGCAAGACACACCTCCCACTGCTAGCAGCAAGCAAAACTGCATGTGAGTTTCTGCTCTTTCAAAACTAATTTCTTCTTGGATTTGACATACACCAGAGACCTTTACTGGGTGATCTGTGTGTTTGAATTTGAAGCTGCACTTGTTATCGTAGTACAAGTTAAAAAAAAACCTCTAAACCTTGACAAACCACCCTTGATAAAGATAAAAAGTCTTTTTTAGTTAACTTTGTAGATAATTTCTTCTGTGTCACACTGAACATATGGAACGTCTAGGGAGAATACGTTCCATTGATTTTCAATGGGGTGACTAGGACTGTGATTTTGATGTAAAAGCTGAATTCTGTAGTCACTGAAACATTTTTATAAGACTTTTAATCTTTTTTTTGGATCACTGCTCTGCTGGAAAATCTGACTTCCACTCAGCATCACTGAGTAAAAGGAAACCCACACTAGCAGGATCTCATTAATTAGTATGTACGTTTTTATTTATGCAAAATAAAAGGATCTGTTTACTGTTACAAGGTGCATGTGAATGAAGGAAAAGTGTATAATGTGACCAATTTATTTTCATTTTAGCCACTTTTTTTAAATGCTATGAAAAAAACTTTACATGAAAATAGAAAGAGGTGTTCTCATGACAGTGGTGGCACATTTGTGTTTGGTTGTGTGTTGTGGACTAAAGGTCACCTGTCTGAAAACACGCTGCACTTAAAGAAAGGTCATCCAATGCAATGTCAGCCTTTGAACCCACAGCCCACAGGGCCTGCACTTTCAGATGGAACCTGCAGTCAGAACACATAAAAAACCCAACGGTGAGGATATTATGAAGAAAAGCATCCACTCAACCTTCATTAACTTTAGTGAAGCTGAGATGTCTGATCACAGTTCAGTGGGATCAGCTCAAAACATATGTGCACAGTGCAGTCAGTCAAAATCATTCATTTCGTTTTATGCCAAATAAAATTCGGTATCTCCATTACCCTTTCAGGAGATCAGTGATTTGCAGAGTGACATCCTGCCAGGTGTCCTTCCACTGTCCAGCCCTTTCCCACACTAAAGGAGTCGATGTAGTCTCGTTTTCTACCACCGACAGCACCACTGTGCCGTTAAAATCTCCATACATATACAGCAGGAAGTGCAACTGCATGCCAAAAACACAACGGGTTAAAGATAGAACAACATAATAGACTTTTATTCATACAAACCTAAAAACTGTGGACTTGACAGAAGGTCACATTAGAAAAAAAACAAGCTGTTTTTATTACTTTCACTCTCCAAAAAGGTTATTTTGTCCAGAACATTCTGTTTGAGTTTCAACCATAAAATGCGATGTCAGCAGGATCAAACAGCTAAGTGCAGCATAAAAGCAAACCCTTGTGGTTAAATCATGAATTCAAAAAAGAACAGTACAAAGCGGGTCAAAGAGGACCACGGTGGACATTTCAGCTCATAAAGCTCACATCTACAATATGTCCAAAAGTTTGAATGCCTCTGTTTGTCTAATGTTTCCACTAGTGTTAAATGGTCATTTCTCCAGTCACTGCTCTTCTGGGAAGGCAATGTCGGATTTGATTGTATTTAGTCACAAGAGCGATAGTGAAGAGTTGGTTCTGCATCACAAATGTCAATCCACAGTCCTGGGGGCACTTTAAAGTCTTCTGCTTGGCATTGAGCAAAAGGTCCCATTATATTTGCAGAGCTTTTCTATGTCAATTATAAATAGTAGGCATCCAGTGAAACCTGTGTCATTTAAGCTATGTGTCATGTTTTAAAAAATAAAGTGGACTTTTGTATTCATGCATCAACACATCACACCGCAGCACACAGTGAGTACCATGTGAAATTCTGTCTACGTATTTAACTCATTCACCAAGCAAAGCAGTGGGCCGCCACAAATGAGTGACACCCATGGAGCAGTGTGTGGGGATGGTACCTTGCTCAAGGGTACCTCAGTGGTACCACTAGCAGTCCTGGGATTCTAACCCATGCCATTCTGATTGCAGGGGCAACTCCCTAACCACCAGGCCACCGGCTGCCCCCCCAAAAAAGCTATTCTAATAGAGTTTTGCTATACTGACACACTTACCTGGCACTCTTGGCTAGACACAGTTAAGGGAAGATTTGGGCTTTGAATGGACGCCTCATTGCCGTTAGAATTGTCTCTGACCTTTAGGTACAGGAAGTGACCTTAGGATAGAAAAAAGAGGAAAAAAAAGAGGAAAAGAAAGGAATTAAATTTGATTCAGACAAGCTTAACTTTAAGAATATCATTTATAGTGATTTGAACAATTTCTCCATCACAGCTCGCTGAAACAAGCAGAGTCTTAAAAATATCTACTATCCCATATACGAGCACAAAGGTCTTTGTTGTTCTTGGGATAGTAGATATTTTATTTAGATTTTAATGTGTGCAGGTGCTCTGCAGAAAAACAATCGAATAATGCCATGACCATAGTGCAAGTTGGGTGTCTGTAGTAACCATTTTACACTGTTAAGAAATCTTTGTACACATTTAGCTGTCAGCTGAATAAATGTGAACATGAACCCATCCTGGGCTTCTGTAACATAAAGTTTAGTTCAACACACCACCAATCCCAGGTGTGGAAACACTAGTACAGTAGTACAGTTATAGGACACTGATCTATGCGCTGTCATTTTTTTCATAACATTTTTTTTTTTCATTCCATATTTTTTTAACTGTGGAACATGCTGCAACTCAAATATGTTCTGTTAACTCAGATCTTTACTGTATATTTATAGTATATTAATATAACCCATTTGCACATACCACAGATTCATAGATTATTATATACTGTCTGACTGCACTGGTTGTCTTGCACAATGTTTTGTCTTGTGTGTCTATTACTTGTCATTTTTATTTTATTTTTTTATCTAAGTATTTGTATTTACACTGCAGATCCAGAGCTCTCGCTATTTCGTTTCCCTGTATACTTGTATATGGTGAAATGACAATAAAGTTCACTTTGACCTTGACTTTGACTTTATATTTTTTAATTAATAGATTATAGACATTTTTTTGTAATAATAAACCTGTAATAATAAACACATTAAAATGTGCTATTGTGTAATAGCATTTAAATACAACATGAAAGAAACAAAAACTCTGAGGATTAGTGCTGTCAGGTTGCTGAAACAGATTTCCTCGCATGGTTGTCAGAATGGCTTTGCCCTGATGCTCAAACATTCGCCTCTTCAGCAGAAGGGAAAAAAGTCTGACACCAGTTACCAGCATTAAAAGTGTTCTTGACAGTACAGAAAACCTTAGACCTAAACAACCTGAAAACAAGAACAAAGCTATTTATCAAATTTTGCACAAAGACAAGAGCTGACATGTTTCCCCTCTGAAGCTGCAAAGCTCTTTTCAGCTCGAGCTACAAAGCTGGACACCAGGCGTCCAGCAATAAACTGAACAGCTGCTTTGCAGGCACCAAAACCCAGTTTGTTTTTCCAGTATCAAGCTGAGCTGCATAATACTGAAGTGCTCTCAGCTGGCCCTTAAATCACTGTGACCATCTCCAAAGGATATTTCATTAAGGATTTTGAGTGCTATCTACAGAAAACACCAGAACTTTCCCCATTAGAAATTTGGAAAGCCCAGTCCATCTGTGGGAGAAGTCCCATCAGTGACATTCATAACAGAAAGCATAGGTTTTCATTCAACATGTAATGGCAGAAACTGGGAAAGAAATCTGGGAAATCCTCTTCTAGCTCGTCTAGGGATCACCTCTGAGACAACATATCAACATATCACCTCCTGTCCGAGGAAGAAATATTCTTCTTCCAAAAGCTGAGGGATCAGTTCATCGAGGGAGAGCAGAAAACTGTCACTATATTGGTTTAGATGTACTTTCTTGAAATCACAGACAGTAATTGCAATGGTACAAATGAGCAGCTTTGTCTAATGTGACTAAGATGATTACACTGATTTGTAGCATTGCTTCGATGCTATGTACCCTGCATAAAGAGGGACAGATTATTATACTGTGAATGTGTGTGTCTGAATAAAAACTACAGATAAAAGTTTAAACAAAGTGAAATCAGCAGTTGGACAACAAGATAAAGTGAAAGACAGAATCTGAAGGTGAAAATGATGCACAAGTCAATTCAAGTCATGTCTTTTTTTCCTAAATAAATGCAAATTTAATGCAGTCCCTACAGCTAAAATCTTAGGTGAATGATTTCAGAGGGTTACATATTCACCTTGAGTACTTTGGAGTGTTGTTCCTAGAAGGTCAGTACTTTCCGATAGTATTTTGCCATTGGCCAGCATCCAGGAAGACCGTCTATCAGATGCTGACCATCCACAAGATCCCGACTCGAACGAACAGTATGAACCCAAAGGCAATGCACCTGCAAAGACAGTTTATGACAAATAATTCGAGAGCATAATACATTTATATACATAAAAAAGTGAACATGTTTCTGAAAAACACATTTTTTAATCTCATCCAGTCAAGTAGGGCTGCTGATATTTGAAGATGTCATTGCTACATTAACACTGTATATGGGATGATAAGCAAATTCAAGATCATTTGGATTCACGACCACAAGCGTCATTTCAGGTTGTGTAGAAAAAAGGTATATAAACGTATAGGTTAACTTGGTAGTTCTCTCTATAGATTACAAAGAACAAAAAAACAAAAACACAACACCACAAGACTACAAAGGTGCAGGCAGGACAATTCTAAAGCACAAGAGCAACTGTACAATAATTTACTGTAAAACACAGAATGCAGCAGACAGCAATAAATAATTGTGCAAAAAAGCAACAGTATTAGGAAAAAAAGGTTATAAATGTTCGGTGTCGGTATTTACAGTGTCGGTTGGGGAGAACATTTTCTTTGTTTATGTCAGAACAGTTAAATACATGTATGCAGTGTATTAGTGAAAGGAGGAAGTTCAGTGTGTGTGTTAGTTATGCAGTTCTGATTTAGGAGTCTGATGGCCTTGGGCAAGAAACTGTTCCTCATCCTGTTAGTAAAGGCCTAGATGCCGCAAAACATTCTGCCAGACACAGGGTGGGAAAAGAGCGTGTGGGAGGGGTGTGTGGAGGTCATCCACAATATTGGTGGCTTGTCAGACGCAGAGTGTGATGCAAATGTCTGTAACAGAGGAAGAGTGAGAAACCCTGACGACCTTCTCAGCAGTCCTTACTATCTTATGTAGGGTCCTGTGATATGATGCGGCACAATTTGTGTGCCAAGCCAAGATACAGCTACAGAGAATGCTCTCTATAGTCCCTATCGTTCCTTGCTGAGGTAGCCGGTGGCCTATACCATTCCTCCACAATATTATTCCTCCATGTTGGTAGAGTCACCCTAGGTTGCAGCCTCCCAAAACATGTCCCAGTCAGTGTAGTCAAAACAGTCCTCAGGAGCAGAGATTGCTCCTGGCTGTGCTATTTGTGTAAACGCAGTCCAGCATTTTCACGCCTCCCTCAATGGAAAGTCCACATATTGATAGAATCTAGGGAGAACTGAGATTTGCATGGTTGAAATCTCCTGGAACAATAAACAGTCCGTCTAGACATGAGTTTTGGAGCTCCCTGATACAGTTCAGTCAGTGTGTTGTTAATATTAGTGCTGAAAGCGAACCACAGCACAACTATGAGCATGGTGGTGAATGCCTGCTGTAAATAAAATCGTCTATATCTAACAGTCACAAACTCCAATAGCAGTGGGCATTATCTAGATACCGGCAGAACATTCCCCCACCAGTCTCTATTGACGTAACGCACAGGTTTCCACTTTGAATTTTTTCGGTGCTACCCCTACAGAGCAGAACATTACCATGATGCTAATCTGGATAGCCATTCCCAGAATGTTGTTGCTGAGCCATGTCCTTGTAAAAACAAGAACACAGCAGGCTCAGGCTCATACTGGATAGTTTTCCTGGAATCAAATGTAGTCCAGATTATTGTCCAGGGAGAAAACATTAGTAGGATGGATAGGACGCTGGCCAGCTAGTTTTCAGCCTAGCATGGACCCCTCACCATCAGTGAGTCCGAAATCGTGCACTTGCGCACTTTTAGTGCGCGATTTTAGTGTGTAGTGCGCTCACACTGAAAACCAAGCTAAAACGAAGTACCCGGATGGTGCACTGAAATCGGCCAGAAAACGCAGTGCAGAACGATGCACACTCTGCACTAAACGAGTGCCATTTTGATCACGTAGCGGAGGGGGCGGGACTTTCAACATGTTTTGAACTGAATAACGGCGGCAAACAAGCCCAAGCGGAGGCAGCTGGTTCGTATAAATGTAAGTAACGTTAATAAAATTCTTTTACTGATGTACACTGCGGTAAAACCGGCAGATATTCTGGCGGCTGGAGAATCGCGAGCAAATGTTAGTCCGTCACTTCCGCTAAGTGCAAAACGTTAGTGTTCCGTTTAGGACAGCACTGACCCGCAGCAGTGCGCACTACAGAAGGCAGTGAGCAGTGCGCACTACGCACTAAATCTCAGTGCACTGACCCTAGAGCGCGATTTCGGACACATTTCATGTTTCCCCTTCCTCACACACCGCTTGTGTCGCCACGGTCTGAAACCCTTGTCTCTGCTGCAAGACAGGATTTTCCTGTACTGTGCCCTTGGGGTTATTTTCTTGTTTATATCTTAGTTGTAGAAGAGTCAGGTGGTGCTAGCCATGTGCAATGGTCTTTCCAATGTGTATGTCTGCAGTGTGAAAGGTGTGAAAGTGGACTACAATCACACTTTTGCACCAAATATTGGATCACAGTGAGGCTGCTGCGGCGTGATGCCACTGCACTGAAACAGTTCTGTAGCGATGATTTTGATGTACAAACTGTTCCACCAACCAGAAGTGCCATAGCATCGTGCAGCACATTGTGTTTATCCCATTTAGCATGAGCAAACTAATTCCTCACAGACTATGTTGTGGCAAATAAACAATGTTTAGCACTTTATACTGACTGCCTTCCCTGCATTAAATATGGCTCATTATTATGGCTTTCTCTGGTCTAGTTCTGGATTTAAGTTAATGCAGTAATAGATGACTACTCATTGGAAGTCCCTGACCACTCGTTAAAAAAGGTTTTGGATGTTATGTGACATAAGTGGTACTGTTGATTGTAGCTATTTCTTAGTCTGCTTACTAAAGTCCACTTATTTTGTCCGCATTATTTGAGAGACAGCTCAAATATGGTGAGTTGTGTTGTGATGTGTTACACGAATTGATTCAAACCAGACCCCAACCTTATTTCAAATGGAGCAGAAACGATAGGCAGAAGAGATGCGACATTACAAATGTTTTGAACCGTCTACAAAACAGAGAAATGAGTATTCATTCTTGCAGCAAGAGAGCAAACATCCTTCTTTGGTTTTTGTACATTCTGGTTTGGACATGTCCCCTGGTCCACACTGTACACACACATTCTCAGATTCACAGATGTACAAATAGGTCATACATCGATGCTAGAGTTTAATCACAGCTCTCTCCTCTGGTGCCACTGAGCCTTAGATAGCACCTCACAGAAACTCAATTTCTTACTAGAAGTATTCATTTCCTTCCCTGTGAGTGCCGTATTCAAACTGGATCGATTTATAAACAATCTTGATTGAGAGCCTTGGGGATTTTGAGCTAATAGAAAGGAGCACTGTAACTAAAATAGCAAGAACAAATCTCTCATTGAAGAAAAATATATTTCAGTTAATTAAAATAGTTTTAATTAGTACACATAAGATGGATATGTAGCTAAATATCAGCATTGTCAAACCTTTTTTAATATAGCAAATTTGTATCTATTTGATTTTTAAATGTATTGTGTAATCCTGCATGCAACTGTCGAAGGCTGTGGTTAGTCAACATAGGCCAAATTTATTCACTAAAATTATAATAACAGAAACAAAAATAACAAAAAAAACCAACAACAACAAACTTAATAGCTGTGATGGTCTCGGACATGTTCTGCCCTGGTTCCCGGTCACGTGCCGTTTTTTCTGTTTTGTTGGTCACGTGCCCGTGGTTTTCGGTTTCCTTCTTGTTTCTGTTTCTTTCTGAATGTATTTGGTTCTTGTGCGTGTTTTATGTATTAGAGACTGGTTCCCGCCGTTAGGGCGATGAGGCCTTAGAGGCCGAGTTTGTGTTGGTTCATGTATGGTTCTTGTGTCCTGTTTTCCCCAGGTTCCTGTCTGCTGTTCCCCTGTTCACCCACCAGATGTCCCCATTGTTCCTGTGTTCTGGTCCTAGTGTCCCCT